>JAWQFJ010019813.1:0-30513 GCA_034096865.1 Theodoxus fluviatilis | reverse complement strand
TTCAATACTTCACTGTTTTCTTAATTCCACATTTATTTCTGTTACTTTTCATCAATATACATGATCTTGTTGCCGTTTAAGATGTTTCTTTATTGACTTTCAATTAATCACAGCTATCACTCTCTTGAGAAAAAATCCGACATCCCACCCACAACTCACCCAACCATCCCACCTCATCCACTCCCCTTCTCCCAGGTGGTGCTGTAACTGTGTTGCTGTAACTGTTTTGTTGTAATGGTGTTGTAATGGTGTTGATTTAATGGTGTTAGTGTAATTGTGTTACCATAATGGTGTTGTGTAACTATGTTGCTGTAATAGTGTTCCTGTAATGGTGTTGTTGTATTAGTGTTGCTGTAATAGTGTTGCCGTCATGGCGTTGCTGTAAAGGTGTCGCTGTAATGGTAATGCTGTAATGGTGTCACTGTAATGGTGTTGCTGTAATGGTGTTGCTATATTATACGTGTTGCTGTAATGGTGTTGCTGTAACGGTGTTGCTGTAATGGTGTTGCTGCCATGGCGTTGCTGTAACGGTGTGGCTGTATTGGTGTTGCTGTAATGGTGTTGCTGTAATGGTGTCGCTGTAAACGGTGTCGCTGTAATGGTGTTGCTGTAATGGTGTTGCTGTAATGGTGTTGCTGTAATGGTGTTGCTGTAATGGTGTTGCTGTAACGGTGTGGCTGTATTGGTGTGACTGTATTGGTGTTGCTGTAATGGTGTCGCTGTAATGGTGTTGCTGTAATGGTGTTGCTGTAATGGTGTCACTGTAATGGTGTTGCTGTAATGGTGTTGCTGTAATGGTGTTGCTGTAATGGTGTTGCTGTAATGGTGTTGCTGTAATGGTGTTGCTGTAATGGTGTTGCTGTAATGGTGTGGCTGTAATGGTGTTGCTGTAATGGTGTTGCTGTAATGGTGTTGCTGTAATGGTGTCGCTGTAATGGTGTCACTGTAACGGTGTGGCTGTATTGGTGTTGCTGTAATGGTGTCGCTGTAATGGTGTTGCTGTAATGGTGTTGCTGTAATGGTGTTGCTGTAATGGTGTTGCTGTAATGGTGTTGCTGTAATGGTGTTGCTGTAATGGTGTTGCTGTAATGGTGTTGCTATATTATACGTGTTGCTGTAATGGTGTTGCTGTAATGGTGTTGCTGTAATGGTGTTGCTGTAATGGTGTTGCTGTAATGGTGTTGCTGTAATGGTGTCTTACCTGTGTACACCAAGGGTGGAGGCAAGAGGCTCCTGTCCTGTCTTGCCTTGCAGCCTGCCACCTGCACCAGTCCAGGCAGTCAGGGGGCAGCACTCCTACTGAAACACAACAAGGCAACACTTGTCACTTCCCCTTAACTACAGTGAGTACAAGAGCTAAGAAATGGAATTGTAGCACAACTATTGGATGGGGATACATATACATGACTTTTTTCCTTTTCCTTTATGATATCTAATCCACCTCTGTGTACACACGTCAGTTTTCCTAAGCTTTGTTCTTCATAGACTACTGCATCTACTTGAGGATATATTTCTGATGTTGTTATGTACATAGCAGCGCAACAGAAAAGGATATTCTCATCCTGAATTTCTCTTCAGAGTGGACAGTCTCTATTGGGGCATTGATCTAAACATCTCATGGAAATGTACAAATGCATCTCTGAACTGTTTAATATTTATAAAATTTAGGTACCTTTTGCACCAAAATATTCTTTTAAGGGAACTGTGCAGAGTAAAACAATCGCTACTCATGATTTGTGAGTTCCAATCTTGTTGATAACAATTGTGTAGTCTCCGTTTAAGTGATTGAATAAAACCACGGTAAGACTTCCGCAGCTAGGCGCCACTCTGCCTACTAAAAAGTGCGGTGTCCTCACAGCTGTTTGTGTGGTTTTCTCACAGCTGTTTGTACAGTGTCCTCACAACTGTTTGTGTGGCTTCTTCACAGATGTCTGTGTGGTTTTCTCACTGCTGTGTATGTGGTTTCCTCACGGCTGAGTGGTTTTCTCACAGCTGTCTGTGTGGTGTCCACACAGCTATGTGGTGTCCTCACAGATGTATATGTGGTTTCCTCACAGCTGTGTACATGGTTTCCTCACAGCTGTGTGGTTTTCTCACAGCTGTCTGTGTGGTTTTCTCAGTGTGTATGTGTTGTTTCCACACAGCTGTGTGTGTGGTGACCACACAGCTATGTGGAGTCCTCACGGCTGTTTATGTGGTGTCCTCACAGCTGTGTATGTGGTTTCCTCACAGCTGTGTACGTGGTTTCATCACAGCTGTGTACGTGGTTTCATCACAGCTGTTTGTATGGTTTCCTCATTGCTGTTTGTGGTTTTCACACAGCTGTTTGTGTGGTGTCATTGCTGTTTGTGTGTTTTCCTCAGCTGTTTGTGTGGTTTCCTCACAGCTGTTTGTGTTGTTTCCACACAGCTGTTTGTGTGGTGTCCTCATTGCTGTTTGTGTGGTTTCCTCAGCTGTTTGTGGTTTCCTCACAGCTGTTTGTGTTGTTTCCTCACAGCTGTTTGTGTGGTGTCCTCACAGCTGTTTGTGTGGTTTCCTCAGCTGTTTGTGTGGTTTCCTCACAGCTGTTTGTGTGGTTTCCTCACAGCTGTTTGTGTGGTTTCCTCACAGATGTTTGTGTGGTCTCCTCACAGCTGTGTGTGTGGTTTCCTCACAGCTGTTTGTGTGGTTTTCTCACAGATGTTTGTGTGGTTTTCTCAGACTGATTATGTGGTTTCCTAACAGCCCTCTGTTGCATTCCTGATGGTTGATCTCTAGTTATCCCTGTATGGTGCAAGTTGCTTCCTCCGTGCACTCTGATCCAACCCAGGTGCTGTGGCACTTCAGCTGTCTGTGAAAAGCTTCCATGGCGACTCTGTCTTGCTTGCCTTGGATTTGACCTAGCCCAGAAAACTGTCTTTCACACACACACACACACACACACATCACATACACATAAACATACTCACATATATACACAGACACACACACACATTAATTTTTGTTACCTCCCACAGTTATGCCCTGTACATGTCATCAGTCAGCTGGACTTGAATGCTCAGTATGGGTATGGATGGATGGATGGAGGGAGGGAGGGAGGGGGGAGGGAGTTTGACAGCCTATCAGCCTTTTGGGCTATGCAAGGCCATTAAGCAAGAACATCACCAGAATAGTTCCAAGTAAGCGAAATTCAAGTCACAATGTCCCTTTTTTTTTTGCCTTTTAGGAGGGAGACACAGTGGGTCTATTCTTTTAACCCACAACCCACAGGGGGAACAGTATGGGGCAATGGGACTCTAGCATTCATTCTGCATCCCTAGGAGTCATCCACCATGTCACACAAAGGACACAAAGACAGGACAAGGGGTTTCTTTGTGGGTCTAATTCAGGTAAGAAGATCATATATATTTATTCTTTAAGTAAAACAATCAACCCATAGACGGATTCTTAGTCAAGATTTCAGAAGAAGAAAAAAAAGAGAGAAAGAAATAGAGGACATGTTGAAAATGAGCAGAGTATTCTTGTTTTGAAGATACATGTACCTACTTAACATGAAAAATACATTTTGAGAAAATGCACTGAAAAGATTACAGCAGCTTGCCATATGCAGACTTACAACCAAAGCAGTGACAAAGTGAATAATGGTTTTGATTTTTCAATGGATGATATAAACCAGCTGTAGCTGCTGTCCATCTTGAATTTGTCTCATCTGCTGCTTGCAAAAGGATAGGTGTATCCTAGGCTCATCAAAATTGTTGCTAAGGAATGAAATTATCTACCTGTGGTGCAAACTAAGCCAATTCATAATGACAAAACACTAGTTTTCCAGCTTTTCAAAGACACAGAATGAAAGAACAAAGCATTGTGGTAATGATAATAAAGTACTGAAAAAGACAAGTTTCCTTCAAAAATTATTTATTCAATAGGGATCTTCCTACCTTAATGAGAGCAAAGTCTGGCAAAGCTACTTCATCAGAGCTCTTTTGACTCACAAATGCCCAATGGCATGGTCACTGCATTGTCATCAAAGCTGACAACTAACTGATCAACATAAACAGTAACATTTCTTTTCTTAGTGAAAAATAAAAACAACAAATAACAACAACATTTGCAACTTGAGAGAGAAATATGAAACACAACTTGGATGAGTAACAACTGTGGACATTCCAGATCACCTGACTGTACACACCATCCACCACACTCATACTCTGAGGAGTCTCCAAAGAAACCTCAAACCATGAAGTGCAAATGAGGAATGAGGACAACACACTGCCAGAGCTACTAGACACCACTCCTATCAGCTGCAAGCCTGGCTGCTGGGCTTTCAGGGCCTGCTCCAGTAGCTCAGCCAGGGGCAGCCACAAGCAGCCTAAGGGGCTACCTGGGGGCATCAGGACAGTAGCAGGTCATTAAGGGGAGACATGGGTGTCAAAGAAGATCTTGTTACTGCAATGCACTTTCACACTTTCATGCATGGTAATTCAAAGATACACATGAAAAGAAGAAAAAAGTTTCTTCAATGAGGGGAGAAAAAGTAGGTCATCTGTAAATTATTTTAAATAGCTACCATAACATGTAATTTCTTAATACTAAAAAAGATTTACAGCTCAAAAACTACATACCAAGAGAATTTCATGTCTACAAATCTGGTCAAACATTTCTAATGTAGTCCTTTGTAGTCAGTCCCATGTCCCAAGTGTTTCAGTTTGTTACTGAGCAAAGATTCTTTGCCTCCCACTGACAAGTCCACATTGAAAGAGTTCCAAATCATCTTCATTCATTCTACAAGTGTGTTTGCAGGCTGTCTTTCTGACTAGAGCTGTACTCACAGTGGGACACTGATACCCCTTGAACCTCTGTGGACAGTATTTACATGTCTTCACTGGCTGCCTTTCTGAGCAGTTTGATACTGGCAATGGGGACTCTGGCTCTTCCATGTCCTTCAGGGACTGTTTGTAGACTTTGCTTCAGGGTGCCTTCCTGACCTGCTCTATACTGACAATGGCAACAATGAAACTTCCTTTAAGCTTCATGGACTCTCTTGATGTGTTTCTGCAGGTCACTTTTCCTTTTAGCTCTGTACTGACAATGTGGACATGGATACTTCCTTAAACCTTCATGGACAGTGTCTATGTGTTTCTGCAGGGTGCCTTTCTCACCAGCTCTGTACTGACAATGTGGACATGGATACTTTCTTAAACCTTCATGGACAGTGTCTATGTGTTTCTGCAGGGTGCCTTTCTCACCAGCTCTGTACTGACAATGTGGACATGGATACTTTCTTAAACCTTCATGGACAGTGTCTATGTGTTTCTGCAGGGTGCCTTCCTGACCTGCTCTATACTGACAATGGCAACAATGAAACTTCCTTTAAGCTTCATGGACTCTCTTGATGTGTTTCTGCAGGGTGCCTTTCTCACCAGCTCTGTACTGACAATGTGGACATGGATACTTCCTTAAACCTTCATGGACAGTGTCTATGTGTTTCTGCAGGTCACTTTTCCTTCCAGCTCTGTACTGACAATGTGGACATGGATACTTCCTTAAACCTAAATGGACAGTGTCTATGTGTTTCTGCAGGTGGCCTTTCTGACCAGCTCTGTACTGACAATGTGGACATGGATACTTTTTCAAACCCTCATGGACAGTGTCAATGTGTGTCTGCAGGTCATTTTTCCTTCCAGCTCTGTACTGACAATGTGGACATGGATACTTCCTTAAACCTAAATGGACAGTGTCTATGTGTGTCTGCAGGTGGCATTTCCTTCCAGCTCTGTACTGACAATGTGGGCATGGATACTTCCTTAAACCTAAATGGACTGTCTCTACATGTCTTCCCAGTGAGCTCCTAAATGCACACCTAAAATCACAATGGGGGCAAGCATGTCTCTCCAAACCTGCATGGTCTTTCATTTCATCTGAATGGGGACTAGAAACTTCCCTGGCTTCTTGATGGACAACACCTCCAGGACTCTGCACTCTGCCTTTCTTTCTACACTGCTGCTGCCTGGGAGGACTACAGTGCCTCTTCTCCAGGGGGGACAACTCTGCTGTCTTCTGACTGGACACACATGGCCTTGGCTCAGACATTTCTGGGGTGCTGCTGCTGCTGGCTACAGAGGCTGAGCTGCCTTCTGACCACTGGGCAGCACACACTGACTCCCTGACATCTGTGGACACAGGCTTCACCTCCACATTGCAGTCCCCCAAGGAAACCAGGGGATGCACCACACCTTCCCACCCCACATCTCTCCTACCTTCTTCCTCCTCTCTCCCACACACACCTCCTCCCTCCACCTTCACCACTGGGCACCTCACCCAGCCTGCTGGGCTGTCCACTGCTTGCTCCTGCTGACACACACACACACCTTCCATGCACTGCTCTCCCTGTGAAAGACCCAAGGAACCAACACTTCCCAAGCCAGTCTCAGGCACTCTTCTCAATAGGACATATGGCAGCAGATGGCATTTACCCTGTACACTTCTCTTAAACTCCTCACCCTCCAGCCCAGAACAGCCACCCTCACTGCTTCCCTCAGCCCTGCCACACTTCAAGACACAAGCATCACAGTCACCAGGGGCTGACAAACACAAGCACTGCTTCACACTTGCCTTGTCTTCTCCCTCCACCTTCACTACCACTTCTTCCTTCACAGAGTTCTCTGCTTTCACAACAGTCCCATCATGCAGCTGGTCCTCAAAACCTGCCTCACATTTCAATTCAGTCTTTGAGTGATGGTCACAACCTGACAAGTCCACAGATGGAAGTGGGTCATCAAACAGCCAGTCAATGTTTTCCTCCATGGTCAGATTCAAAGGCACAAACACTTCTGATGCAAATAGTCTTGCTGAAGGACACTTCTCCTAATGCCACAAAAGATAAAGCCCCTCAGCTGTAAGACAAGGTGGACTAGCACACATTTCTCCCTGGATCAACATTTGTACAAAAAGCAGATTTCTCCAGTGAACACCTCATTCATAAAGACACACACATGTACACAATCAGTAAACCAGCTCCAAAATCAAATGGAAGTTTGTTCTTTCCATATATCACTCAGCTCAAGGACAGCTCCTCTTACTGCACTCAGTCACATTGCTTGTCCAGCACAGCCACACTGTGGCCAGGCCTTCCTTCCACTCCTCCAGGCCTTGGCTTGTCCCCAGTCTGGCCAAGGAGGGCTGCCTCTGCACAGGCAAGGCCAGGACACCTGCACTCCACTAGGGGGCTGCCACTGCACACCTGTGCACACCAAGGGTGGAGGCAAGAGGCTCCTGTCCTGTCTTGCCTTGCAGCCTGCCACCTGCACCAGTCCAGGCAGTCAGGGGGCAGCACTCCTACTGAAACACAAGGCAACACTTGTCACTGGACAGCAACAATCTTAAGGAAGTCTGGCAGGGTATGCAGAAAATAACTGGGTGTGCAAAGAAAAAGAAGGTTGATGGTTCTGGTGCAGGTTCTGACTATGCTGATGAGTTGAATAAATTTTATGCAAGGTTTGCTGTCCATGATTTTATGGATGTACAGGAGATGATTTTAAGGTCTGGGAATGTTTCTGATTCTGTTGTACAGGAGCCAATCACACTGTCAGTTGAAGATGTTTGTAAACAGCTGAAGAAGACTAAGGTTAACAAGTCAGCAGGACCTGATGGTGTTAAGCCTAAGGTATTGTCCATCTGTGCTGATAAGCTGTGTAAGATTTTTCACACCATGTTTTCCATGTCTTTGTCATTGTGCAAAATTCCATCTGCTTGGAAAACTTCCTGTATTGTGCCAGTGCCTAAGAAGCCTAATGTGTCATGTCTTAATGATTACAGACCTGTAGCTCTTACTTCTCACATCATGAAAGTTTTTGAAAGATTGGTGTTGACTGTATTGAAGATCCAAGTTGCTGTTTTTCAAGATTCTTTGCAGTTTGCATACAGGACCAAAGTAGGGGTTGATGATGCAATATTGTTCATGCTGCATTCTGTGTACACACATCTGGAAAAGAGCTCTGTTTGTGTTACAATTAAGTTTTTTTAATTTTTCTTCTGCCTCTATTCAGCCTCATCTTTTGGCTCAGAAGTTACAAAACATGTCTTTGCATTCTTGTACTGTGAAATGGATTCTGGATTATTTAGTAGATAGACCACAGTTTGCACGATGGAATGGTACTTTTACATCAGACATGATTAACACTTTCACTGGAGCACCTCAGGGTACATTTTGGTCACTTTTTTTGTTGACATTGTACACTTCGGATTTTAAAGTGCAAGGCGAGTCATGTCATCTTCAGAAATTTTCTGATGACTCCGCCGTGGTTGGTTGCATCCTTGATGGTGATGAAAACTTGTACAGAGAACGTATTGATGATTTTGTGTCTTGGTGTGATTCCAACTATTTAGTGTTAAATGCAAGCAAGACGAAGGAAATGATTTTTGATTTTCGAAAGAAGAAAGAGATTGTCCATCCTGTAGTCATCAAGGGGGAATCTATTGAGATTGTTAGTGAGTGCAAGTATTTAGGGGTAGTTTTAGATAACAAGCTCAGCTGGTTCGATCATGTTGATGCTGTTTTCAAAAAGACAGTCAAGATTGTTTTTCCTTCGCAAACTAAGATCATTCAATGTTTGTAACAAGGTACTGAGCATGTTCTATCAGAGTATGGTGTGCAGTGTGTTGGTGTTTGTTGGGGAGGGAATGCCACTGCAAAGGACACTGGCAGGCTGAACAGGCTCATTAAGAAAGCGAGCTCTGTTGTGGGCCAGAGCCTTGACACTTTGGAAACCCTTGTTGAGAGAAGACTTGCCAGTAAGTCAAGAGCTATTCTGCTCGATTCAGGGCATCCCCTCCACGGCGCACTGATGGATCTCCGCGTCACATGGAATGGAAGATTTATCATGCCTCCGTGCCAAACAGAGCGTTTTTGGCGTTCTTTCATACCTTCAGCTGTCAGATATTTTAACAGCAACAGAGCCATTGTTCTGGCCACAGACTATCAGTGATGCTTTTTTAACAGAACTTTTTTATGTTAGATTTAAGGTCAAGGTGGATCTATTTTTGGTCATTTAGGCACTGTGTGTGTTAGTGTTGACACTAGCATACACTATCTAGCTTAGTATGAATGTATGTATGTATGTATGTATGTATGTATGTAAGTATGTATGTATAACTATCTAGCTTAGTATGAATGTATGTATGTATGTATGTATGTATGTATGTATGTATGTATGTATGTATGTATGTTACTATGTATGTATGTCAGAGGTATCCCTTCTGAAGCCTAGTATATCCCAGCAGCTGTGGTGGGACAAGCAGTTCTGCCATGACAGTCAGTACAGATTAGTGGTGTAACGGAATCGGTTGGAAATACCGGTATAGAAGGGAGGAGGGGAGTACCGTGAAGGAACAATGTACTGGGGGTGGATGCGGGGGAGAAGCAGCAGGGGAAAGAACTGAACGTGCTTATGCCAAACTGTGAGATTTAGAGTACGGAAAACAGAGAGAAAAAAGGGGTTGAATGGCGGCCAATAAATAGGAAGGCGGGGAAATAAAAGGAGAGAGAGAGCGAGAGCGAGAGAGAGAGAGAGAGAGAGAGAGAGAGAGAGAGAGAGAGAGAGAGAGAGAGAGAGAGAGAATATGTACGTCATACGAAAGATATTTGAAACAAAACAAAATACAAACATTAATTAAAAATGACCACTACCAGAAACAACTAAACAGTCCTTCTCGATTGGGTTGAGAGTGCAGGTGCTAGTAATAGTCTCACAACTCCTTTGACACATCCGGGTAGTAATGATCACACTGTTAATACATATGTGATGAGTCTGCAACCTGATTTCAGGAGTCATTTGTCTTGAATTAAAAATGATAAAAATGAATGTGCCATCTTTAACGCATGAAATGAAATGCACGTAAAACGTCTATTAATAAGAGAAAAGTGGTCGCAAGGGCGTATTAGTGACTTTCGTAAGCAGTGTCAATATCAATGTAGGAGCTTACTGGCTTTGAGAAGAACTGGTTAAACATTCGAGCGTGCACATGTAATGCATATTGGAAAATTGTATTGTCGCGAGCAGGTTGCTAGTGTCGATGGGTTAATGTTCGTGTGGTGAGTACGTGTGTGCGCACGCTTGTTGTGTAGTGCGTTTGAAGCGCGTTAGCGCACTCCTCGTCCGTGCATTTTTCCCGTGGAGCGTGATATTTGAGGTGGTGAGTGAGCTCTGCGCGTTTTCGCACGGGAATTTGGGGAACGGAAGAGTTTGCAGGGTGATGCTCACGTTTTCTTTTGAGGGTGAGGGTTTTGAAGGGGCAGTCGCTGTTCTGTGAGTGCGGAAGCAACCTCGCTTGTGTGAGGGTTGCGGAATTGTGGTGTGACCGCTGTCAACCCAGTGCGTGGCGTGGCTTCTGTCAGCCCGGAATAGTTAAAGACTATATTGTCTTTGTCGGTGTAGACCGAAGGAAATCGTCACCAGGGGAAGGGCCGGGTTCTTCCATGTGAGTATTTGTTGTGTGTAAATGTCTTTGTGTAAGTTTTCACTAGGTTGTGAGTTTGCTGTTTTAGGGGTGGGTGGGGAAGTTGAGATAGGTAATGGAATTTCCGAACTGTGGTTTTGACGTTCATTCATTGTTTGGTTCCCACCTCGCATCATTTAAAATCGTTTCATGGTTCATGGTAGGATTGCTGTTTTGATTTGCTTTATTTGAGTAAAAGTTAAGATTGCTTGAAATGGGCCTAGTTTGTGGAAAGGCTAAGACAGTGTTTTGACTGAGCACCGTCATGTTTGTAACGGGTTTGAGTTGTGATTTGTGTGCTATGTATTATGCTATTGTTGCTAATTCTGGCCATTTAGGCCTGGGTGTTGTTATTTTGTTTGCATGTTCCACGACCCGCGTCATCCAAGGTCTTCGATGCTCCCCATTGATGTCGGCATCGTCCAGGGTCCTTACTGCTCCTCATCGCCGTCGTCATCGTCCAGGGGCCAGCTGCTCCTCATCGCTGTCATCATCATCCAAAGTTCCCGGTGCCACTCATCACCTTGAGCTCATCTGATCAGGGGAGGTCCGACGGTCGTGGTCACGTTGTTTACCCCCGTTCCCAGTTCTGCGGCTTGTCGCAGAGGGAGGCCATGAGACAGTGGTGGTCGGCCGTAGTGGGTTTGTGCTGACGTGAAAGAGACAGTGTTGGACAGTTGGAGGTGTTGTGTGGACGGGCAAGTGACAGTGTTGGACAGTCGGAGGTGTTGTGTGGACAGGCAAGTAACAGTGTTGGACGGTCGTAGGCGTTGTGCTGACGTGCAAGTGACGGTGTTGGACAGTCGTGGGGAAAGTTGCCCCGGCGTGAGAGCGACCGCTGTTTGGACAACCGTTTTTGTTGTTGTTGTGGGGTTTGCGGGACCGTGGGGTGGTGGTGTGGCTCAGTCCATGGCCAACTGTTGAGTTTTGTGGGATTGGAGGGGAATGTATTTTCACATGTGTTTGGGTTAGGGTGTGCAGGTAGCATTGTTTCATCTTGCATCGTTAGTTTGCATAAGTTGTGAGTTAAGGTGTGTGGGATAGTATTGTTTCATCTTTCATCGTTACGTTGCATAAGTGCAGGTCATCGATCATTTATTATCATTGCCATCCATCATTTTCACCTCCTTTCATTCATTCTGCGGCGTTGCCAAGGGTGATTAAATTCTTGTTTGTTAAATAGTAGTTTTGAGTTCCTGACTTCCTCTGCATGAGAGGGTAAGGTCCCACCCACCGGGTGTGGGCGCGACATGTATGTTTCCTATTTTGGCAATAAAGTGATTTGATATGTATGTATGTATGCATGTATGTATGTATGTGGCTCATTCTCTGGAAAGGTACACAAGGAGGGGTTACGTTCTTAAATTGCTTAGACCAAAAGTATTACACTATAAGACCAAAATCTATTCAGGTAGACAAATAAAACACATATTTAAGAAACACCATGAGCAATGGGAAAAGGCTGAGTCAAGGAGTACTCTATCATAGGAGATGCACCACAGATTTCCAGCCAGGGCTAGCAAAGGCCAGTCTTATCGCTGGTACTACTTGCCTCGTGTCGACTGACCCGCGGATGAATCTTTGCTTAGTTGAAATCAGTATTTTCGATATTGATATGAAGTTTAAAGACCATTAAAACATGATTTTGAAACACGTTTTATTCTAATTTGTCACCTATTTTGTTGATTTGATGATTTTGTTCGTTTAAAACGCGCACTCTGTTATGTAGCGCATGTATCAAGAACCGAGACGAAACGAAAGTAAGCATTATTGTTGATGGCTGCAGGTTTGAATTGAATTGTTTAGATATTGCTTTCTGTGGATTTATGGATACTTAAACAGTGTTTTTTTCGATGTTTTGATTCTGAGATGTTTGCTACAGATCTTATGTATGTTGTATGGATAGAAAATGGTGAATAAGTGTGGTATAGTAGGGTGTAACGGAAACTACAACAGGAACAACAAGTGCCCTGTGTTCAAACTTCCAACTGACGCAGCCGAGAGACAGACTTGGATTAATGTACTGCCTCCACGTAAAGATTTTGTGATCGACCCTGACAAGTTCTTCATTTGTGAGAGGCACTGGAGCGAAGGCTACGAAGTTCATACGTTTCCTGGAGGTCGCACACGACCTAAGCATCCGCCGAGTGTCTTCCCTCAAATCCCAAAATCGTGCATGCCAGCGCCGAAAGCTCAACCAAGATCCACGGATGTTACAAACGTTGAAGCAAGGCAACTGGAACATTTGAGGAAAGTGGATGGAATTGAAACCTTCGCAAGTTTTAATCCTGAGAAAACTCTGAGAAAAACATACAAAGACGTGATCATTACAAGATCCGAAAAACATTTTGTGTGTGTCTTCATGAAAGAGGATTTTAGTGAAGCAAATATTTCTGTTATTGTTGAAAACAGACAGACTCTGACTTGCCCTGTAACTCTCAAAGCGTTCAAAAACGGAATCAGAGTGCCTCTTGGAAATTTTCTCCATCCTAACAATGGGTTCAATTCCTACCAGGTAAGAAATGTGTGTGTGTGTGTGTGTGTGTGTGTGTGTGTGTGTGTGTGTGTGTGTGTCTGATGGTACATGTGAGTATACATACATGTGTGCTACTGTGTATGGTTCAATCAGAGTGTGTGTGTGTGTTTTGACAATGTATGTGCCGTTTGAGTGTCATTTCATAATGGGTTAATCACTTAATGATTTTATGTTCGCACACACGCGCATGTGTGTGTGTGTTTAAATGAATGTGTGTGTGTCATTGCGGAAAGGTCCACAACATGTGTGTTAGTGTGTTTTTCAGTGTGATTGTGATTTTGGTCCTTGGATGTAAAAGTGCTTGTTAATTTTATGTGTGTATGTGGTTATGTGTTTGATTGATTGTTCGTGTACACAGTGTATATACATGTACACGTATGATTGTGAAAGTGTGCATTTAAGTCTCTGTGTGTGAGAGAGAATAAGTGTGTCTGTATCATGTTCATGTGCCATTGCGTATGACTATGAGTCCATAAATGTGTGTGTATGTGTGTGTTCCTAAGTCTAAGCATCTTGTCTTACCTTATAATTACAGATGTTCTATGATGCTGTCCGGCGGGCTTTGAACTATGATCTTGCATGCGACCCTCTACTTGAGAAAGTTGTGACAGATCTGAGAGCACATTCTAATACATGTGAATGCTGTAGAGACAATCAGAAAGGACAGAAGCTAGCCTTTCTCACTCATCAGCTTGAACTTTTGTGGAAGAAAGAGTACACAATTAAAGACTACTGCTTCGCAATAGAATCTTTCCCAAACTGTAAGTATGAGCATTTGAGGGAAATTTTGGTTCTCCCAAGCAAAAGGAAGCTCCAAGAAATTGTTTCATCAGTGAACATTTCTCATGTGTTGGAAAAAACATTCAAAGAAGTGAAGGTGGATCAACAAAAGAATGTGTTTCTGTTGGTCGATGAAATCAAGATCAGACCAACAGTTTCTTTCTCTGGGGGAGCGTTGAGTGGGATGGCCAAAAACAATGAAGAATGCAGAGCTACCTCCATGCTTTGTGTGATGATGAGAGCACTACATGGGGGGCCAAGCGTTATGGTTTCCGTTACACCAGTCCACAGACTCACTGCTGACTTCCAATATACAGTTGTGAGAGAAGCAGCTCTCTGTGTCGAAAAAGCAGGTGGGATTGTCCTGGGTTCCATAACTGACAACCACAAGATTAACCAGCAGTACTGCAAACGATTCCCTGGATTCAGCGAGTCAACAGGGAAAGGTGAGCATCCACTGGATAGTCAGCGGGACTGGTTTCTCTTGTTCGATACAGTCCATCTTCTAAAGTGCATCCGAAACAACTGGATTACAGAGAAAACGAAGACCCTAAAGCTCAATCATCTGAGAGCGGAATTTGATCAAGTGATTGAAGTTTACAATGCTGAGAAAGGGAGTATTCTGAAAACCACCACACTCACTCAAGCCGCTGTTCATCCATCTAAGCTTCAGCTGCAGAACGTGCAGCATGTGCTGAAGGTGTTCAGTGAGAAGGTTGTAACTGCCCTCAGACTCAAGAAATTTGACGCCACAGCTGATTTCATCCAGACTGTCCTGAACTGGTGGAATACCGTGAACGTTGACAGGAAGGGGCAGGACATCAGATTCAACGATCCAGCCAGAGCTGTCCAAGTCAAAAGGATCTTGTTCACTTGACTTCTATTTGGATCTGTTCAAAAAAGCTGACGCAGGGCAGGGACCATTGCGTGTACAGTGTTTTCCACACGACACAAAGAGGGCATTGATCCAAACCATGGCGGGACTGAAGGGAGTGTGTGTTCACCTTCTGGAACAAAAACAGTTCCAGTATGTGCTTCTGCGTGAGCTCCAGAGTGACAGGCTCGAGGGTGAGTTTGGGGTCTATAGGCAGTCAACCGGAGCTAACGCCTTCTTGACAAGTGCGGATGTGTTCAATGCAAGCAAAAAAAGACTGACAAAACATTCAGCCACTTATCTTGAAAGCCTTGAACTGAAACCTGTGCCCCAAGATCACACTTGTCTGGATATTCATGTCAACATTGAGGATGCAACTTCAATGGAGCTGTGCATTTCAAACATTGAGTTGACTGACTTCGAAGAAAGCAGCGCGGCATATGTTGCAGGTTGGCTGGAGAAGAAGTGTTCAAAGGAGTTGAGGTTTGAGAATGAGGATGAGCTTGTCAGCAGTGAAGCAATAGATTTCATTGAGACTGTGTCAAGAGGCTCATTGGCTATTCCACATGCGTCCACTTTTGAGCTTGTGCGACTTGGGCTCAAATTCATGAAGGAGGCTCGCCCAGGCTGGAAATCTGTGGTGCATCTCCTTCTGATATAGTACTCCTTGGGCTGAGTGTAAAATGTGAGCTTTTATCGCTAGTTGTGTTGACAAAATGTGCCGATTTCAGCTGGCCAGTTTGTTACATGGAAAGACGATACCTTTTCAGATGACAATTGCAACTGAAATTTCCTATTAAATTTCAAAAAGAACGGTTGTATTTTAATCTATTACACACATACTTGACGATTACAGGTCACGTTTAATTTTTTTTTGCACTTTTGTGAAACAATTAGGGATTTAATTTTGCTTACTGGTTCGTAACATGTCGTGTCCGATCGAAGGTTTTGTAAATATACTCGGCGGAAGAATATTAAGCAAACGAATTGACCCAATTCCATTTCCATTCAAGAACAGAATGTTTGAGAGAGTCATATTTGATAGAAAACACATTTTATGAAGGGAAACTTGCTAGAAGTGAGATGAAATTGCGTCATTTCTGAAATTGTGTCCACAAAATGCGTTACGACACAGCAATCAACTGGACTACATTTTTCAAGGCAAACTAGTCCTGCAAGGAAAATAACTGCAAAGGTCCTACGCGGAAGGACATACTGAGTGATTCCTGTGTGGTTTTCACAAACTGCGCGTTCGCGGGAAGCAGTACAGTCAACTCAAATGTGTGGCGTCCACGTCGTTCGACATTGTTACGAGCTAGAAACGCCCGCCATTTCTTCCAGTGTGCTAGCTGGAGATCGCCTACAATGGAAATTCCAGGAGGTTAGTAATGTTTCACATCGTTATATGTGAAACTTTATTCCTTTTTCAATCGTTATTTGTGCTTACCGATTGTTGTTGACTAAGTTTGTGAGGTGAAAATAGATCGAAAACCGGTTCCACCTGGTCTCTCAAACTGAAACATTTCTTTGAAAATGTGCGGTTTCTTGTGAAATTAAACATAAAAGTGGACAGCATGGGTATTCATTACCCTTCATACCAGACCCAAAATTATTCCTTACCTTATCTTACAGCTTTATTTAAAGTTTTGTTACTAAAATAGTATGTTTTGTCGATCTATTGCTTGTTCTTTCTTGTTCGTAATTAGACGCGATGGAAGTTGTGTCTTTGTTACAACCTAGTGATTATCCTTGATATATAAAGTTAAAAATTTGTTTTGTTTTTTCCCCTGATGCTTTCATGGTGAAAAGGCTTTCTAGATCTGTGTTTACTTCTCTGCAATATGCAAGCAATAGTGATGGCGCATCAATACTTAAAAATAACATTTGGATTTTGCTTTTGTTCAACTGGTTTGTAACAAGACACGATAAGTAAAGTGTCTTTGTTACAAATTTGATTTAGGCTGTAGTCGACCTTGATTTTTATATATATATATTTTTCTTTTCTTTCCTGCCCATTCATTATGTGTTACGAAGTGTTCAGTTATTCGTTTGCTAATACTTTTTACCAAGGTTTGTCAGAGATATGAAGTTAGTGAAGAAAATATATTTTTTTTCTTACTTGGTTGTAACAAAAGACGCCAAAGTTTTGTTTCCATGTTACAAACAAGTCTTGTTGAGTATTATTTGAATCATTATTGTCTATCAATTTTTCATTTGATTTTATTTTCTGGTCACAAGTAAACATTATTTCAAGCAGAGCGACTGAGCTTCATTTTATTATATTTCTTGTTTGCTGCTTTATGAAATACTTATTTTCTAAACACTTCATTTCTTGGTTGTAACCTGGACAGTAATGTTTACTGTGTACTATATGTTACAAACAAGTATGTTAATTTTCAATAGAATTTCTATCAAAATTTTGCCAGGATGTTTCCAAACAGACTTATGAAGCTTGTTTATTGTTATATTTTATACTTGTTTCTTATGGAATTGTTTTTTTATACATTTTTTTAGTTTCCCGGTTGTAACATGGACACTAACGTCTTGTGTTTGGTTGAAAAGAAGTGTGGAATTTGGAACAAGAAAATGAAACAGTCAGAAAGTGGTTTTGGAGGGGGGAGGAGGCTAGAACTCAGTTAGTTAAAAGTTTTGTTTTGTTCGCCAATATTTCTTACATTGCTTTATTTTTCTCCCCAAGATGCTACCGGTGTGCATCCACAATTGAAGCGGAGCCTTCGTCTGGGAGAAAGAAGAAATGTTCCACCTCCTGAACATCTTCCTTTACACCCTCCCGGCAACGACAGCTCAGCTAAGGAGATTAAGGAGAACAGGAAGAGGAAGTCCAAGGCAGAATCTAATGCAGTCTACCTGAAAAAACTGAAAGAAGACCCAGAGAGGTATGAAGAGCATCGTACAAAAAATGAAGTGAGATGCAAGAAATACAGAGAGGCCATCAATCAAGATGAGGAGAAAAAGAAGAAGAGCAACGAACAAGCAAGACTGAGAATGAAAATGATGCGAGAAAGAAAAAAACTTGAAGAGCAGACTAGCGGCGTGCCAAAGAAAATGCAAACAAGAAGCAACAAAGAAGAACGTGCAAAACAGCAAGAAGTGTGGAGAATCCAGAAGCAGCTGCAGCGTGAGAAAATAACTCCCCAAAGAAAGGCTGCCATCAACAAGAAGAGGAGGAATGCCTACAAAGAAAAGAAAAAATGTCAGGAATCCCAGTCCACCCAGACCACTGACCTTAGAAGCCATAGCCCTGACCCGAGTCCACACACCCCTGCCTCCAGCACAGCTGCCCCTGCTGGTAATGATCATGCGTCTACATGCACCCCTGGAGCGCTACGGGTTGCTCTATGTCGTGCTAAGAAAGCCATGCCCACGAATCCATACCAATACGCCAACACATGGAAGCAGCTGGCAGAGAAAGCTTCACCAAGGAAGAAAAGGGCAATTCAAGCTGTGGACCCTGAACAGGCCAAATTAGGAACAATGATTAAACAAGCCATGCAACATCTGAAGACCAAAATGGACAAGGAGAGTCGCACCACCAGATCAGTCGTATTGCAGATATGCGAAAAGTATGGCTCTGTTTCTGCTAGGAGCAAACTTCTCAGCATCAATAGAAGAACTATCATGAAAAAAATCAAAGAAAGCAAAACGAAGAGGCAGCAGGAGAGTGAAGAGCTCACTCATGAAGTTGAACAGTTTTTTGAAACTAATGCAACCACTCTGCCTGACAAGAAACTTGTCAAGAATGGAAAGGCCCGTCAAAACCTCGACATGCCTCTCCGGGACCTGCATGACCAATACAAGCAACAGGGTGGCAAAGCTGCATTTAGTACCTTCGCCAAGAACAGACCACCCCACGTGAAAAAGATGGTGGCAAACCAACTGCGTCAATGCTTGTGTGAATATTGCGCTAATGTGGAAAACAAAATCTTTGCCCTGAACAACTGTTCCCGAAACCCAGACTGCAAGATCCGGCATGTCTACCATGCAGTTGACCTGACAACCTGCAACAAGAGCAAGGACTGCCAGTACAGGAAATGTGGAGCATGTGGTGTTGACAGGCTGGACCAGCACCTGGCTGCACTGCCCGACCTTTCTCTTCCTGTAAGCTGGTATTATTGGACCACAAAGAAAGTGAGCCACAAGGGGAAAGAAATTTCCAGGAAGATGCTGATCAAGCATACAGCAACACTTCAAGAATTAATTCAAGAGCTGAAAAAAGAGGTACAGTTCCTGTCTGAACACCTGTTTCGGGCTGCCTGGCAACACAGCCAGTTTGAGATCCTGAGAACTGCAAAACCCTTCCCTCCCAACATCGTGACCGCTGTCATGGATTTTGCCGAAAACTACACCTGCATCCTGCAGGATGAAGTTCAAGCAGCCCACTGGAATAACAAGAAGGGCAAAGCCCATACGACTCACATGCTTGACCTTGACCTTTATATGACCTTGACCTTCAGGTGACCTTCAAGGTCAAACAACTAAACCTACCAATGACATCATACACAAAGAAATGCTTTACACATTTTTCCTACCAAAATACATGACCTTGACCCAAGGTCAAGGTCATCCAAGGTCATGCAACACAAAGCTGTTAATTCAAGACATAGGAAGCACAATGGTGCTTATTGGCACTTTCTACCATGAGATATAGTCACTTTTAGTGGTTCACTACCCCATTTTGGTCACATTTCATAAGGGTCAAAGTGACCTTGACCTTGATGATATGTGACCAAATGTGTCTCATGATGAAAGTATAACATGTGCCCCACATAATTATTAAGTTTGAAACAGTTATCTTCCATAGTTCAGGGTCAAGGTCACTTCAAAATATGTATACAGTGCAACTTTGAAGAGCTCCTGTGACCTTGACCTTGAAGCAAGGTCAACCAAACTGGTATCAAAAGATAGGGCTTGCTTTGACCTATATACCACTTGTAGCTAAGGTCGCCATTCTCAATAACGTGGGAGAAAATTGGGAAAATGTGAAAAATGACTGTTTTTGAGACCACATTTATGGCTCCTGTGACCTTGACCTTGAAGCAAGGTCAAGTCACTATGTATGTTTTTTGAGGCCTTGTCATCATACACCATCATGCCACATTTGGTATTGATAGACTTAATAGTCTCTGAGAAAAATCCAACGTTAAAGTATTCGGACGCCCGGACGCCCGGACGGACGAAACGGGTGAGTACATAGACTCACTTTTGCTTCGCATGTGAGTCAAAAATAGCACCAGTCAACAGTGACAACCGCGATAGATGTCTCTTCGGCTGATGCGACGCATTCAAAGGTTTAGAGCAGAAATGAACCACTACATCTGTGAGAATAAAAGAAAACGCACGGCTGTTGGCCATGCATCGCAGACAATGATAGTTTTGTGTCTTACCACACATATGACAGCGGCCTGAAGACGGTTCGGCTGAATAGGGTCCATCCATTGTGAGCAGGCGCAGATCCACTGCAAGATGGTACGGTCCTCCCCAAGCTGACACGCATGCATACACACACACAACACACACACTCACTCTCACTCTAGTCTAACACACACACACACACATGTACATACATACACACTCACACACATACGCACAGACACACACACACACACACCTCACACAAACACACGTCTCACAAACACGCAAGCACACACACAGTGTGTTACACACTCACTCATTCTTTACAGTATAATACACGTGTCCTGTTCAGGCTGTTGTTGAACATTCAGCCTCATTTGATCTTTGGCCATTAGTTTCGGGGGTCCCTCTGCCCTCTCTTGGGATTGGACCATTTTCATGATGGTTTGTGACCTCCTGGTGCAGTTCTTCAGCTTCATTGAATCTTTGTAGGTGGGTCTGTCTCAGAAACTGGGCCTAAAAGTGTGACATGGTGGTGAAAAAAAAAAGTTGCTTTAAATAGTCTGCAATGCACTTTTTCATAAAGCCTAACAATGGATGCAATGAGTTATGCATGTGAAAAGATAACTTAGACAAGAATACAGGCTCCAGGGGTCTGGAAATGAGCGGCCAATAGGAAAATTGGCCGCGTAACATGGACACAAAATTCAAACCAATAGTACTACAAAATGGTAGTTAAAGACCATTGTATTTTAAGAATACACCCTATGGCCATACAGAAACAGCATGTAAACAAAATATTTGGGATTCAGAAGGGTACTTGACTTCCAACATGTGAACTTAAAGTCGGGATGGCATTTTGATATTTTTTTGTGTTGAAAAAGTGTCATCAAATGACACACTTCTTAGGAAGTTGATGTTAACCAGCATCATCATGTGAAATAAAGACATAGCAGTGTAGAAAACCTTTCTGAATGAACCTATGTTCAATTGCAAGGAAATGTTACCAGTGTATAAAATTGTATTTGCCGCGTAACAAAGACACCACATTCACACTTTCACCCACCTTCCATAAACAAAACATTAAAACTGCTTGACATGCCATTGTGATTACTTAATTTGAATCCACAAGTATCCTTTACAAAGCAAACAAGCATGTTGTGGCAAAATTGAAGAAAGAAAAACAAGAAGAAAAAAAAATAGTCATTTCTTGGAACGCAGAGGAAAAGGCATACAGTCTAAGAAGTGGACCACTCACTCCCAGACTAGAAGCCTAGGAAACAAGTCTGGTGAGACAGTCTACACTGTGTTAAGGTCTTAGGCTACCTTGAAAAATTATGATTTTCTCAAAATTATGAGTTTTGAGAGGACCCCAGTTTTAGACGCCACAAAGTCTCAGCTATGCATGGATGTAAACAATAAACTTGTCAAAGTGGCGGAAAATGATGAAAATTGTCATTTATTATGCATGGTATAAACATTTCTTGTGCTGTCAAATCAGCTGATGACCTGATTAATATTCAGTAACTCATAACTTCCCTATTTTTCATCATAGAAACATAATTCTTTCACCAAATTGCTCCATTTTCATCACAGTTTTATGTTTGAAACGATCCCTATAGTTTTCTATGGATGAATTTCATTGGATGATCAGAGTATTATAATGAGCTGAAGGGTCTTATAAGCCAATCAGCGCACAGTTAACAGTGACATTTGGCTGGTGTCAACTTCCGCTTTTCGCGCGCTGTGTGAACGCTGCAACTGCCGAGTCTATTTGAACGCAGAGTGCAAGATGACGATTAAGAGGAAGTTTGCGAGTGTGCTGAGAAGAAAGAGGCGATTCATGGGGAATCAGTTCGTAGGGAAAGACTGTGGTGGTGAGAGGAAGTTATCCGAGATGGGGTGAGGCGGAGTCCAAGCTGGAGCAGGCTTGCCAAGTATCGGAGGCGAGTCTGCGCAGGGTAGTGACACTGACGCTAGTCGCTACTGACAGGGCTGGGCATAGTGACAACAATATTGCCGAGGCAAATAGCAACAATAAAGTTTGCGGGAGTGCATCTGCTCAGAAACTTGCCTCTTGTGAAGATGCATCAACCTCATTGTGTGATCGTGAGTATGGCTATGCATTTGTAGACTTGGACGTGTTGTTTTCGTCCGTGAAGGAGTTGTTGTCATGTACAGAATGCCAGGGGAGGGAAAGATAAAAACTTTCTCAGCATTTATGAACATGCCAAAGGCTATGACCAATGCAGCATACAGGAATCAAGTGAATGCTCTGAAAGTATCAGCTTCTGCACTTTGTCAGCGTAGTATGGCTGAAGCTGCCAAAGAAATTCATTTGTCTGCTGACACTGAGCAACATGTTGTGGAGACTGCAGTGTCTGTGGATGGTACATGGCAGGGGAGGGGACACTCCTCCCTAAATGGTGTGGTTTCTGCCATCCACATGCCAGAAGAGACAAATGCTGCAGGGAAAGTTCTTGACTTTGCAGTTCTGACAGTAAAGAAAGAGTAGAGGTGTCTAGAAGGCAAGCAGCAGCCTCAGGGAAGCAAAGACGGAAAGTCCTACATGCACGAAGAAAGGGAAAAGAGGATTGGTACAGGGGAAAAGAGGGGGGTGATCACTACCAAAAGGGTGCATTTCATTGTGCATGAGGTGTACAGCAAAGTGCTGGTGTGTGGGACTCCAGAAAACTTGAAAATTGCCATGTAGCCCCATATCAGAAGGTGGGACTGGTAACTATTTCCTTTATTTGCGTTTTTCTCAAAACTATGTTTTTTAAACCTTGTGTCAACTGCCCTGACTACATATTTACATATAGCAAGTAGAAACTTGCCACACTTGCTATTTTCAGTTTGTATTATGCAACTAACCAGTCTCAAAGTGATCTGGTGATGCATAGATTAGTTTTTTGATGGTTTTTGAGCTCTAATTACGGCGGGAAAACAGTAATAAAAGCACAAAAAGATAATGAATTTCTTATTTATCAAACAACTTAGAATTTTAGGTTGATTGCATATGCTTTTGCAGTCCAAATGAAATGGTGCAAATTTCATTGTTCAGTGTTGGATAGAATTAGAGATATCATTGTTACAAGTTGGGTTGTTTTCACTGGTGGCCATCTTGTTTTTTCTGTAACCATGGCAACCAGAAAACATCTGTTTGTATTTTTTTCTTGGCTAATGTTAATATAATACTATCATATAAAAAGATGTGAAATATATGCTAACACAACACATTTTCCCTTGAGACTAGCCTAAGACCTTAATGTAGTAGGCTACTCCCCGGCCAGGTGCCAGAGCTGGAGGGTCAATCCTGATGACAGGGTGGGATGCCGGCAGCCAGCTTTCGTCCGCCCACACATACGTGTCCGAGTCTGGGCGATACTTTAGGTAGTGCACCTTTATGTCCCCAGCATCGAGGTCCACCTCCGCGACCTTTCCAAAGAAGGGAACAGTGCGGTTGTGCCCTTCGAAGTTCACTTGGACCCAGGTTCCGACTTCCAGAGGCTGTTGCGGCGCAGGCTGTTGTGGCGCAGGCTGTTGTGGTGCAGGCTGTGGCACAGGCTGTTGCTGTTGGGGCAGTTGTGGTGCAGGCTGTTGCGGCGCAGGCTGTGGCACAGGCTGTTGCTGTTGGGGCAGTTGTGGTGCAGGTTGTTGCGGCGCAGGCTGTGGCACAGGCTGTTGCTGTTGGGGCAGTTGTGGTGCAGGCTGTTGATGCTGCGGCACAGGCTGGACTGCTCTCTGACCAGGCTGCTTCAAAGTCTGCTCCTGCCATTTTCCTACCACTTCTGTGTTGTTGCAGTCTCCCATGCCAGTCCTGCAGGCATCACAGAAGCAGGTCAGCTCACGTGTCTGGATCACGTTGGGCTCCAGACACCTCACCGCATGGAGCGACCTCGTCCCCTTTACCGTCTTGACATCATGGTTTCTATTTCTATCAATGTCCTCCGATTTGACGAAGAAGAAAGTCCTTACAAAATGCTGGCACTTTGGTTCCTCGCCTGGGCGACGCTGGCAATCAGGATCATCTTCAGGAGGCTGTTTGTTTAATGCGTTCGCAACACAGTAGTCAAATAAGTCCCTTGCTGACTTGATGACAGCACGCGAGGTCTTGATTGTCATGGAGGCGTGGTGCTTCACAACCGCACTCTCACCGTCTGAGGGCCCCTTCCCATGCCTTGAGCCAAAGTAGTGACGCTCGAGGGTGCAGCTGTGGTCCTGGATGGCGCAACTGATGTCAGAGAAGGGACCTGAAAAATACATTAGAACCTTCTGTAAGTATTATGTTGCCAGTCAACAAAGGGAAATCAAGTCATTGTCTCAGGCACTGTGATAAATCGAACCAGAATCTATGCATGGGATAATCTGCCGTAAACGCGTCGATCTAAATTACCTTTTGACTTGTACTGGCTTGCACAGCCATCAGTCCACTGAACAACTGCCTCGACTGGAAGGCCTCGAGCAGCACGGAGGTGTTCAACAGCCAGTGTAGTGAAGGCGTGGACGGCGTTGAAGTCGTGTGTTTTGTCATCAGACAGAAACACCAGCGACTCTGTCATGCAATCCCCACAGGTCGGGCAGGCGTAGTAGGCAACGATGGGGTGGACCGTCGCCTGCGCATGGTGCCAGTGGGCGGCCTGGATTTCATCCTGAAAAAGACAAAATACACAAAACTTATGGTTAAGAGTAAAACAATTGCATTGAATTTAAAGGAAATCTAAGACAAAACTACGCCGATCAAGATATCTATTCACTGTATTTAATTTACCAGGATAATATATTTAGTAAATACTGACCTGGTACTGACAAGCGAAGTTCTCCGCGAAGTCCAGGACCATTCCCACTTTCTGTGCTGGGAAAGGGCGCTCCTTCCGCATCGCCTCAAACTGGCTGTGCTGCCAGTCGGCCCGGAAGAGGTGGCCTGCCAGGAAAGCCCCTTCCTTCTTCAATTCGGCAGTCAGCTCTGCCATGGTGCCCTGTTTCCTCAACAGCATTTTCCGAGTGACCTGGAACAGAAAAAATAACACTAAGAATAAGATATTAATCAAGTCTGAATATGCAAGGGTTTTCAGGATTAAAAGATAACATTAACAATACAAATGGAATTATGATTCATGCATGCATGAATACTTCTTAGTTACTCCAACATGTAAGTAGCACAAGATGACAAACTTCAAGGTTAAAGTCAACACTACTCACGTTCTTCCCATTCACCACAGTGGAGCAGTTCTCCCACTTCAGCCAGGAGACTGGTCCACGGTGTTGGGCGAGGGGCTGGAGGTGCTTGGTCAAGTTGTTCGACGAATAACGCGGGCAGTATCCATACGCACATGGCTTCCGGAATCTCCCATTCTGTCGGCCACAGGTCACCAGGTCGGCCGCATGGTAGATGTGCCGAATCCGGCACCGGTTGCTGAGGCGCGCAGCCACTGCGTTGACGGTTTTTAATTTCAGTTCTACATTGGTGCAGTATTCACACAAGCACTGCCTTAGCCTTGAGTGTTTCATCGGCCGGATGTGTGCCGGCCGACACTTGGCAAAGTGGCTATAGCTTATGGTCTTGTCGGGGTTGGCAGATTTGAATTCTTCAAACATTTCCCGGAGGGGCTTTGACAGGATGGTAGCTGCTTTGCCAAACTGCACTTTCTTTTTATAAGGCAATGGCTGTGAACTTGCCTCCATAAATTCCACTGCTTCTTCCTGGAACTTCTTCATTTTTTTTACCCCCTCTCTGGTTGTGATGACTCCCTGATTTACCAGTTTTGAGATCGTCTTGTGGCTGACGCCCATCTTCTTTGTAGCTCCTGTCGTCTGGGCAAGTCTGCTGCAAGCTGACAGTGCTATTCTACGCGCCTGCAAATTGGCCATAGATCGTGACTTGCTCGTCACTTTCACACGACGCAAAATCTCCTTCCCTATTTCATGCTCCTCGCTATGCACATTTGTTTCTTCAAGCAGTTTTCTTGCTGATGGAGGGGCATTCTCACGTACCTGCCTGTAAGTGTGCATGAATTTTCGCGGGCTTTTAGGCATAGATGCAAGGACTCGACTCCGTGCTTTTCTCTTGGCTGCTGGGGTCCTAGTGTCCATGTACCGGTCAGACTCACTGCCCGTAGTATCAGCCGAGACCACGTCGGTGTTCAAATGCTTCCTCGCTGCCTGCTCCTTCACTTTCTCAGCTTCTTTCTTTTTTGCATAAGCAGCTTTCCTAGCTTCCTTTTCCCTTCTCTTGGCCTGGGGTGTCGTGTTTGCCCTCTGACGACGCTTCGCGAGTTTCCAATATTCCTTTTGTTTTTCGTCTGCAGACCGGGTGAGAATGGGTTTCTCTGGCTTGATTTCCTTGTCGCGTAGTCGCTTTGCTTGCATCCGCAACCTGGACCCTTCCGCTGCAGCAGCCTTTTGTTCTTCTGTCATATTCAAACGGCGAAGTTTACTTTGCAACCTCCGACTTTCTAAGTATGGTGCGTACTTCTCCGGGTGATTTTCTTTCATGTTCTTCAGCCAATTTCGAGTATTTTCTGCTGCTGTCTTTCTTTTCTTAGGCTGTACTGCTGGCAGCTCTGGCACATCATCTGTTCTTTGCTCAGGAGGTTGAGTCTCTGCTTGCTTGCGTTTAGCAACAAGCCTGCTGCTTTGTCTCATCATTGCCTGAAACAAAACAAAAACTCATTGTTTAACTCAATGTCAAATTTAAACTGTACTACTAAACACACCCAAAAAAAACTACAGGTGTGAAAAAAATCCGGAGTTTATGTTTGAAAATGCCTGAAACAAAGTTTTAACTATCAGAAGACATGTCAAGATAAAAAATATAGATCTATATCAGATCCTGAAAATCATCCCAGATGAACTGGCTTTGTCAGCTATTAATATTGTTAAGTGTCATACTTCAGGCAACAAGTCGCATAACTCTCAAAGGCTGTCTAATGACCAAGAAACAAGAAGCTAAAATGGCAGGTCTCCAAGTTACGTAGCTATGATGTCCTTCACAATAGAAGACACATCAGCCCTAAATCTGTGTTTTATTAAGCATGATCGCGAAGATGTAAGTGTGATTGTAATCCTACTTTATGTTTTTAGCAGATGCCCGCAGCATGCATTAAAAAATAACTACCCGAGAATAAAATGTCTGCTACGTAACAAAGACACACGTTTTTCCGGGTCCATGTTACGATGCTGAGTAAAAAATACTAGAATCGCCTGAAAAGAAAGTCCTAAAAGGTGATTGACCTATCTGGTTGATTTAATCGTGTCAATAGTACATCGATGGCGCAAAACATTGTAGTCCTCGCCGATTAATGAAAATATTGAACGAACTTCCGAATTACTCAGCTATCGAGATCAGCTTCGTAACAAAGACAAAGTGAAACGCGTGTCCGCGTGACGAGGCTAATCGTCAGCAAAGGGCTTCGGCGCCACTGTCAGGTATCATCAACTTTGCCAATACTTTCTGACATATTAACAAATAGGTGTTCGATTGCAACTACGCCAAACGCGTAAAACCACTGTTGCATTCGAAAAAAAAAGACAAGTAGCGATATTCTTCCTCTGCAGGATCAGCAGCGTCACATGGACTCAAGTTATGGTTATGGAAGTGGTGTCCATATTACGAAGCACATGGTGTAGCCTTTCCACGCACGTGGCTCGACATAACAACATATTTCTGACATCAAACTTGTTTTGAATGTAAAAATAGTTAAATTGTATGACTAGTGCAAACAAATCACTGAAATTCCTTCACAATATTCTACGGAATAATAATCTTTTCTCGACAGGTATGCATAGCCAGAAAATGTCGGGATCCGGTAGTTCGCGGGAAAAGTCGAATTACTCGTACATTATAGCTTTTTCGCACTCCCAAACTTCTGTAAATAAAAGAGAAGGGCCCTATATAACGCATGGAAATTGCAAATAGCAACAGATTATTCAAAATTTGTCAAAATCCTACCTTTTACGACGTTCTCTCCAGATGTGATCAGTCGCGCAACACGTGGGGCGAGCCTGGACACCAAGAAGAAAACGCTCCGAACTCAGCAAGCTTTCGTTCCGAGTGCACAACCACGTGTACTACTATCCTTCCCCAAGGAACTGGGTCATTCTCGTGTCGAAAATGTAGTTCCTAGCCGTTTCGGGAATGCAGGAACTTACACATTGCCGATTGGCACGTAACATGAAAAATTGGACACCATTCCGCTACAGAAACTTCAAACTCAAATTTCTTTCGTGATAATAAACATATGAAGTTCTGCGTTTCCACACGTGTTCTACGCACATGTGCGCGTGTGTTGGCACTATGTGTGTCAGTATAATTTATTCCTCCGCCGAAGTTGCCGAATCGAAAAGACGTGTTTGTGTCTGGACACCAAGCGTTACGAAGCTGATGCAGATGAAAACAGATCGAGATTTCGGTGAAAGATTTCTTTTGGGGCACTTTGCGAATAATAACAAAGTAGATACTGTTTAAAAGACGCCTTGTAATGTGTATTTTGCCTTCAAAGATCGACAGTTTCAATGCAGAGTACTTTTCCAAGACCGAGCTATGGCCATGTCACAAACCAGCGCGCCATTTTGGGCCCAGTTTTCGTACAAAAGCAAAATACTAAAAAGCAATTTTTTAAAACTCCATTTTATTTCCATTATCTCTTTCACCAATTTCAAACAAAATGAGCAATAAATAATAAAATTATACAGTAGTAGAAGTATTTTAGAGGGGTCCAAAACTGTCACTGTGCTGTGGACCAGTTTCTGAGACAGACCCAGGTGTGTTTCGGGCACCCCTCTGCCCTCCCTTGGTGTTCTGGTTCTTCTTATTGGATGATTGAGATATTCCTGGTTCAGGTGTATTTGATCCTGTATTATTCTTGTGTATGGCTCATTCTCTGGAAAGGTACACAAATCTGTTACATGGGTGGTGAAATATTTTTCATCAAATATTTGTATTATAAGTACATATTCAGGTTAAAAAATGCTTGGACCTATCATCTAGAGTAAAACTGGAGCAAGGTCTTTGCCTTTTTCTAAGTAAATGGGGTATGAAGAGGTGCTTGACCTCATTTCTAGTTTGTAACACTGGACGCCAAACAGATATTAAATGTGGTCAAAACATAATGGTTTTCAGATAATTTCCTTACAAAACATGTTGAAACG
The DNA here is from genome assembly GCA_034096865.1 of Theodoxus fluviatilis. Taxonomy (NCBI): domain Eukaryota; kingdom Metazoa; phylum Mollusca; class Gastropoda; order Cycloneritida; family Neritidae; genus Theodoxus; species Theodoxus fluviatilis. Next base: position 1,327 of record JAWQFJ010019813.1, on the reverse strand, counting down.
ACTAATAAACACATCATAAATAGCTTGCAATAGATAACTTATTAATCTTGACATTTGGAACAAAATTAGACACTTTACTTATCGTGTCTTGTTACAAACCAGTTGAACAAAAGCAAAATCCAAATGTTATTTAAGTATTGATGTGCCATCACTATTTCTTGCGTATTGGAGAGAAGTAAATAAAGATCTAGAAAGCCTTTTCACCATGAAAGCATCAGAGGAAAAAACAAAACAAATTTTTAACAATATATCTCAAGGATAATTACTAGGTTGTAACAAAGACAACTTCCATCGTGTCTTGTTTACGAACAAGAAAGAACAAGCAATAGATCGACAAAGCATGCTATTTTAGTAACAAAACTTTAAATAAAGCTGTAAGATACGGTAAGGAATAATTTTGGGTCCGGTATGAAGGGTAATGCTGTCCACTTTTATGTTTAATTTCACAAGAAACCACACATTTTCAAAGAAATGTTTCAGTTTGACGGATCGAACTGGTTTTCGATCTATTTTCACCTCACAAACTTAGTCAACAACAATCGGTAAGCACAACTAAAGATTAAACAAGAAGGGCAAAGCCCATACGACTCAAATGCTTGACCTTGACCTTTATATGACCTTGACCTTCAGGTGACCTTCAAGGTCAAGGTCAAACAACTAAACCTACCAATGACATCATACACTAAGAAATGCTTTACACATTTTTCCTACCAAAATACATGTGACCTTCACCCAAGGTCAAGGTCATCCAAGGTCATGCAACACAAAGCTGTTAATTCAAGACATAGGAAGCACAATGGTGCTTATTGGCACTTTCTACCACTTTTAGTTTTAGTGGTTCACTACCCCATTTTGGTCACATTTCATAAGGGTCAAAGTGACCTTGACCTTGATGATATGTGACCAAATGTGTCTCATGATGAAAGTATAACATGTGCCCCACATAATTATTAAGTTTGAAACAGTTATCTTCCATAGTTCAGGGTCAAGGTCACTTCAAAATATTTTACAATCCAACTTTGAAGAGCTCCTGTGACCTTGACCTTGAAGCAAGGTCAACCAAACTGGTATCAAAAGATAGGGCTTGCTTTGACCTATATACCACTTGTAGCTAAGGTCGCCATTCTCAATAACGTGGGAGAAAATTGGGAAAATGTGAAAAATGACTGTTTTTGAGACCACATTTATGGCTCCTGTGACCTTGACCTTGAAGCAAGGTCAAGTCACTATGTATGTTTTTTGAGGCCTTGTCATCATACACCATCATGCCACATTTGGTGTTGATAGACTTAATAGTCTCCGAGAAAAATCCAACGTTTAAGTTTTT
>JAWQFJ010019811.1:42500-50000 GCA_034096865.1 Theodoxus fluviatilis | reverse complement strand
CTGTCTGCCAGCCTGCCTGAATGCCTGTCTGTGTGTCTGTATGTATGTCCGTCTGTATATCATTGTGTCTGTCTGTGTGTCTTTGTGTGTCTGTCTGTCTGTCTTTGTTCTGTCTGACTTTGTGTCTGTCTGTCTTTGTGTCCATATGTCTTTGTCTCTCTCTCTCTCTCTCTCTGTCTTTGTGTCTGTCTGTTTGTCTATGTTTGTGTCTGTCTGTCTGTCTGCCTACCGGCCTACCTGCCTGCCTGTCTGCCTGTCTGCCTGCCTGCCTGTCTGCCTGTCTGCCTGTCTGCATGTCTGTCAGTCTGTCTGTCTGTCTGCCTGCCTGCATGTCTGTCTGTCTGTCTGTCTGTCTGTCTGTCTGTGTTTATGTGTGTCTGTTTGTCTATCTCTCCGTGTGAATGTCCGTCCGTCCGTCCGTCCGTCTGTCCGTCCGTCCATCCGTCCGTCCTATCCGTCCGTCCGTCCATCCGTCCGTCCTGTACGTCCGTCCATCCGTCCGTCCTTCCGTCCGTCTGTCTGTCTGCTGTCTCTCTATCTGTCCGTGTGTGCATGTGCGTGCGTGCGTTCGTGTGTGTGTGTTTGTGTGTGTGTGTGTGTGTGTGTGTGTGTGTGTGTGTGTGTGTGTGTGTGTGTGTGTGCTATCTGTCAGTCTGCCCGCCTGTTTGTGCGTCTGTCTGTCTGTCTGTGCGTCTGTCTGCCTGTCTGTCCTCTCTCTCTCTCTCTCTCTCTCTCTCTCTCTCTGTCTCTCTCTCTCTTTCTCTCTCTCTCTCTCACTCTCTCTCTCTCTCTCTCTCTCTCTCTCTCTCTCTCTCTCTCTCTTGCTTTCTTGCTGAATTGCGATATAATGTTTCTTCTTTTTCTTGCCTGTGAGCTTCGGGTTTGCTTTGGCTATTGTCGTTGTTGTTGTTGTCGTTGTTGTTGCTGCTGCCGTTGCTGCTGTTGCTGCTGATTCTGTTATTCCTTTTTCTGTTGTTGATATTGTTGTTGCAATTTGTATTGTTGTTTTTACTATTTTGTTGCTGTAACTGCTGTTTTGCTTGTCGTTATCGCCTTTGCTCATTTGTGGTTGGTGGAGGTAGTGAAACTACTTTTGGTGGTGGAGGTGGCGGTGGAGGTGGCGGTGGCGGTGGTGACGGTGGTTGTGGTGGTGACGGTGGTGATATGGTGGTGACGGTGGTGATGGTGGTGGTGGTGGTGGTGGTTGTGGTGGTGGCGGTGGTGGTAGTGGTGGTGTTGGTGGTGGTGGTGGTGGTGGTGGTTGTGGTGGTGGTGGTGATATGGTGGTGTGGGTGGTGGTGGTTGTCGTACTGACGTTTGATTCGCTGGTAGTGATAGTGGTGGTGTTGCTGGTAGTGGTAGGGGTGATGGTAGTGGTGGGGATGGTGATGGTAGTAGTGATGGTAAATGTGGCGTTTGCGGCGTATTGGTGTTTGAGGTGGTGGTGGTGGTGGTGGTGGTGGTGATGGTAGAGGTGGTGGTGGTGGTATTGTTGGTGGTGGTAGTGATGTTGGTGGTGGTGGTGGTGGTGTTGTGGTAAGGGTGGTTATGTTGATGTTGGTTGTCGTAGTGGTGGTGATGATGCTGGTGATGATTGTGGTAGTGGTGGTGATGGAGCTGTTAGTGTTGTTGGTTGTTATGTTGGTGGTTGTGTTGGTGGTGGTGGTGCCAGTGGTGGCGGTAATGGTTGTGGTGCTAGTTGTACTGTTGGTGTTAGTGGTGGTCCTGGTGGCTGCGGTAGTCCTGGTGTTTATCCTGGTGGTGGTTGTGGTGGCAGTAATCGTCGTCGTCGTTGTCATTGTCGCTGTGTTGATAGCAGTGGTAGTCGATCCACAAAGAACGTTTTGCTGCAGGGCCGCGCCATGCATGATACATTAGCTACAGGGAGGTCCATGCTTGCCAACAGGGAACCCGATAAGTCTTGTCAAACTTACGAAACAACGTCACCATGAGAGTAAGAGCCAACATCCGCTTCACTATTCCTCGCCCCTCTCCCTTAACCTCTCCCCCCACTCCTCTACTTCAACCACTACAACCTCGACACCTCTCTCTCTCTCTGTCTGTTTCTCTCTCTCTCTCTCTCTCGCTCTCTCTCTCTCTCTCTCTTTCGTTCTCTCTCTCTCTCTTATCTCTCTTTCTCCCTTCTCTCTCTATCTCTTCTCTCTTCTCTCTCTCTTCTCTTCTCTCTCTCTTTTCTCTTTTCTGTCTCTCTCTCTTTCTCTCTCTCTCTCTCTCTCTCTCTCTCTCTCTCGTATAATAGTTTGGTGACTTCTACAATTGATATACTAATGTTTAAAATGTGTACATATGTATATATTCCTAAGTGATGGGTCGTTGGCCGAAATAAACGAATCATATCTCTTGCTCTCGTTCTCTCCCTCTTGTCTGTGTTTCTGCCTGCCTGCCTGCCTCCCTGCCTGCTTGCCTGCTTGCCTGCTTGCCTGCTTGCCTGCCAGCCAGCCAGCCAGCCAGCCAGCCCGCCCGCCCACAATAGATCATACCTTACTTAGTAAAGTCCATGATGAAACGGGCTCCTTAGATGCTGGGATAACACGTGAGGAAGTCATTCAGGCTATTACTAGATTGAACTTGGGTAAATCAGCAGGAGGAGACGAAATTACGGCTGAAATGATCAAATGTATGCCACACACTATGTTAGACTTTTTCGCATCCTTATTAAATTCAATTTTCACTAAAGCTTACTTCCCGGATCCATGGAGAAACTCTGTTATAATACCAATATTCAAGAAAGGTGATCCCCATGTGTCTGATAACTACAGGGGTATTTGCCTTACTAGTATCCTGAGTAAAGTCTTCACGCCAATACTTACCAATAGACTGCAGGCATGGGCGGAGGACAACATTTTGATTGTTGAAGAACAGGCTGGGTTCCGGAGGGGCTATTCTACTGTAGACAACATATTTGTGTTGCTTTCTATCATACATCGAAACTTGTCAAGACGAAGGAAGGTGTACGCAGCCTTTGTAGATTTCAAAAAGGCCTTAGACACGGTAAACAAGTCAGCTCCCTGGAAAATCCTTCAGATGTACGGCGTCTCAGGAAGAATGTTGAAAATACTTCAGTGTATATATTCAAAAGTTGTATGTAGAGTTAGATGCAATGGCTGCTATTCTGCTCTGTTTGAGTGCCACTCGGGGTTGAAACAGGGCTGCAAGATGAGTCCGATAATTTTTTTTTTCTCTGATGGTCAACTACGTGGCTAAAATTTTAAACAGAGATGGAAAACACGGCATCCAACTTATGCCTGGTAACACTATTGTATATTCGTTACTGTTTGCGGATGATATAGTGCTTGTATCCGGTACAGCTGTTGGGTTACAAAACCAGATTAATTCGCTTGTCAAAGGAGCAGATGCTCTTGACCTGAAGGTAAATCAAGAAAAAACTAAGATAATGGTGTTTAGGAATGGTGGACATTTAGCCCAACACGAAAGATGGTACTTAGGTGAATACGTTTTAGAGATCGTCCCTGAATACAGATACCTTGGGTCGCTGTTATCCACCAAAGCCTCCTTCAAAATGCTTCAAGCAGACCTGTTGCTGCAAGCAAAAGCTAGCGCAACTCAAGTCATTAGATGTGTCAAAAAGTTGCGATGTTTATCACCCGATGCAGTTTTCAAAATGTTTGACGCCCAGGTTGCTAGCATATTGCTGTATTCCCCGGATATCTGGGGCATTTACAACGGTTCTGTCATTGAATCTGTACATTTAGAGACATTAAAGAGATTTTAAACATACTTGTTATAGCACCAAACAAAATCGTTTATGAGGAAACTGGAAGGTATCCACGTCGTATAAATGGAATAATCCGATCAATTAGATACTGGTTGAAATTATCCCTCCAGGTTTACTGGAGGTTCTCACAGCTTTATTTGTCTGTGTGTGTGTGTGTCTGTGTGTGCGTGATTGTGTGTGTGTGTGTGTGTGTGTGTGTGTGTGTGTGTGTGTGTGTGTGTGTGCGTGTGCGTGTGTGTGTGTGTGTGTCAGTCCCGACTTAACGGCTGATATCTCAAAAACTACTAGACGGATTTCCTTGATATTTTGCACACTTACTGGAAGTTAGGTCCGATTGCATGTGTCAAAATTTCAGAATCGAGGTTTGAACAGAAAGTGATTTGTTTACATTTTGGTGTTGCAAAGAAGGCAAGGGACGGAACTCTGTCCCGACTCAAGGGAAGTTTTGGCATGTGTGACGTGATCATTTGACGGCGAATAACGTGACGTAATTTCGAGGAGATTGGACATTGGTGAAGAAGAAAGAAAGTTTTTTATCCCTCCAGGTTTACTGGAGGTCCTACAGACTTTATCTGTCTGTGTGTGTGTGTGTGTCTGTCTGTCTGTCTGTCCCGACTCCACGGCTTATATCTCAAAAACTACTGGACGGATTTCCTTGAGATTTTGCACACTAACTGGAAGTTAGGTCCGATTGAATGTATTTCAGCATCGAGGCTTGAAGAAAAAGTGGTTTTGTAAGGTCGTACACTCCAGAGCGCCTCCCCAAATACGCAGTTCATGGAATGGCGAAATTGCGTAATATTTGACGTCATTAATAACGTTACGTCATTTGCAAGTAGAATTTTGAGGATAATGGATTTCGTACACTCGGAAGCACCTCCCTCGATAGTCAATAGATGTAAGAGCCTAATCGAGTCAAACTCTTTTCCTACGTTCACAAAACACCATTTGGCTTCTTTGTATGATGAACGTCTACCAGCAGACGCAAAAAAGCGATACTATGCTGTGTTGGCGTCAAATTCATTCCATTTGTGAAACCGGTTAAGTATATGTACCATCTAGATCGTTGCCTTCGCTGGTTAAAAGCCTGGAATCGCCCAGCGAACTAACTGAATGTCGACACAATCACGCGGCACTGTTGTACATTTGCAGTCAAGGTAAGATCTCGTACGACGATTTGATTCAAGGCCTAGTGCTAATTGTTTTGATGGTCTGGTCTCAGTGTCACAAAAATATGATGATTTAATCAATCCCTGAATTAAAAAATAAGTACGTTGCCCTATATTGATCGACATTCTGAGTGAAATAGATCTTTGAACGAGAATGAGACCGCCAAGTGAAGAACATGTCGCGATATATTACATGGTCATCAGTATGTCACGTGACTGTAAGGAAGAGATTTCAAACACCGAGTATTCTGTTCGATCAGACAGAGTACTCCGAGTACTCTGTCCGGAAATGTTGGGGACAACGACCATTTCAGCGTAATGACATCGAGTCAAACAGAGTTATCTTTCCTACTTCAGCAAAACGCTTCGATATATGTTGAACCTCTACCAGCAGACGCCAAAATGCGATACTACGAGAAGAATATTGACGTTGATGGGTTAGATCCGTATGAAATACCAAACAGTTTATGCTATCATCCATTTTTCTACAATTTACAGTGCAAAATACGAACCACGGGAGTTTATGAAAAGGTCGTTATAAATGCTTCACATACATACAAGTTTTCAATGGCACAGTTGGTACAGCATTGAGCTCTTGGTCATGCATGACCAGGTTCGATTCTGCGCTGAAACTATTTTTTTCTATCTTTTTTCGAGGGGTTCTGGGTTCGAACCTGGAGGTTCAGCGCCAGCGGATTTTATCCCTCCAGGTTTACTGGAGGTCCTCACAGCTTTATTTGAGTTTTTTTAAATGCCAAAACCTGGAGGTTCAGCGCCAGCGGTTTCTATTGAGAATGGAAAATGTACGTTACCCGAACATGGGGTACAAAATGATGTTGAATTCTAACAATCAAGGAAGTTGGGCATGTAAGATGAAAGAGTTCCTGTACAGATAGATGTATGATTTTGGACAAGTATGGGAAAACCCAAATGTGATAAATGAGCGTGCTTTCATTAGAGAGCTGAAAGACGTCTGTTCGTGGACTTTAAAGCTGAGTGGTCCATGGTCTTAGAAAATAGTGAAAGATGCACTTTTTATGGGACAATAAAATATATCTGGATGAAATAAAATTATTTAATTGCTCTAGATAAAAAGCCCTTTAGAGACGTTTTCATCAGTTTCCGGGCAGGATTTAGTGAACTGTACATCCATAAACTCAGGTATTACAACGATTGCTCAGATAAATTATAGATATGCCCCGCTTGCAGAGAAGAAGTTGAATGTGAAGTGCACTTTCTCCTTGATTGTCCAGTGTATGAAGACTTAAGACAGATATATGCCTCAATACTCAGTAACACGTACACAAGAGAAGAACTGGGAACCTTATTGTCCTCACAGGACTTCGGAACAATACGTTCATTGGCTATGTGCATGTACTATGCATTTAAACGAAGACAAGATGCTGTACAGATTGCTGCTGCAGATGATTTAATTTTGTGAATTGTGATAGGCCCGTGGCCTAACAAATAAACCATTCGTTTGTTCGTTCGTTCTCTCTCTCTCTCTCTCTCTCTCTCTCTCTCTCTCTCTCTCTCTCGCTCGCTCGCTCGCTCTCGTATAATATTTTTGTGACTTCTATAACTGATATACTAATGTTTAAAAGTTGTACAAATGTTTATATTCCTAAGTGATGGGTCGTTGGCCGAAATAAACAAATCATATCTCTTGATCTCGTTCTCTCCCTCTTGTCTGTTTTTCTGCCTGCCTGCCTGCCTGCTTGTCTGTCTGTCAGTCTGTCTGTCAATCTGTCTGTCTGTCTGTCTATCTGCCTGTCTGTCTGTCTGTCTGTCTGTATGTCTGTCTGTCTGTCTGTCTGTCTGTCTGTCTGTCTGTCTGTCTGTCTGTCTGTCTGTCTGTCTGTCTGTCTGTCTGTCTGTCTGTCTGTCTGTCTGTCTGTCACTGTCCGTCCGTCCGTCTGTCTGTCTGTCTGTGGTGGTGATGGTGGTGGTGGTGGTGGTAGTGGTGGTGGTGGTAGTGGTAGTGGTGGTAGTGGTGGTGGTGGTTGTGGTGGTGGTGGTTGTGGTGGTGGAGATGGTGGTGATAGTGAAGTTGTTGTTGTTGGTGGTGGTGGTAGTGGTGGCGGTGGCGGCAGCGGCGACGAGTGTTGTGGTCGTAGTGGTTCTAGTGGCGGCGGTGGTAGTGGTGGTGGTGGTGGTGGTAAAGGTGGTGGTAGTAATTGTGATGATGGTATTGGTGGTGATGGTCATGGTGATGGCGGTGGTGGTGGTAGTAGCGGCCGTGGTAGTATAGTGGTAGTGGTGGTGGTGATGGCGGTGGTCATGGTCGTGGTTGTGATGATGGTATTGGTAGTAAGGGTGATGGTGGCGGTGATGGTAATGTTGGTAGTGATTGGTGATGGTAATGGTGGTGGTGGAGGTGGGTGGCCGTGGTGGTGGTAGTGGTAGTGATAGTGGTGGCGGTGGTGATGGTAGTGATTGTGGTAGTGGTGGTGGTAGTGAGTTGTGGCGATGGTGGTGGTGGCGGCGGCGGTGGGTGTTGTTGCGGTGGGTGTTGTTGCGGTGGTGATGGTGGTGGTGGTGGTAGTGGTGGTGGTAGTAGTGGTGGTGGTAGTG
>JAWQFJ010019811.1:0-32500 GCA_034096865.1 Theodoxus fluviatilis | reverse complement strand
GGTGGTGGTGGGGGGGGGTGGTGGGGTGGTGGGTGGTGGTGTGGGTGTGGGTGGTGGTGGTGGGTGGTGGTGGTGGTGTGGTGTTGTGTGGTGGATGGTGTGGTTGTGGTGTGTGGGTGGGGGTGGTGGGGTGTGGTTGTGTGTGTGGTGGGTGTTGGTGGTGGTGGGGGGTGGTGGTGTGTTGGTGGTGGTGTGGTGGTGGTTGGTGGTGGTGGTGTGGTGTTGTGGGGTGGTGGTGGTGTGGTGGTGTGTTGGTGGTGTGTGTGGTGGTGGTGTGTTGGTGGTGTGGGGTGGTGGTGTGGTGTGGTGGGTGTGGTGTTGGTGGTGGTGTGGGTGGTGGTGGTGGGTAGTTGGTGGGGGGTGGTGTGTGGTGGTGGTGGGTGGTGGTGGTGGTGGTGTGGGGTGGGGTGTGTGGTGGTGGTGGGTGGTTGTGGTGGTGGTGTGTGGGGTGTGGGGTGTGGTGGTTGGGTTGTGGTGGTGGGTGGTGGGGGTGGTGGTGGTGGGGTGTGTGGTGGTGGGTGGTGGGGTGGTGTGGTGGTGGTGGTGTGGGGTGGTGTGGGGTGGTGTGGTGTGGTGGTGGTGGTTGTGGTGGGTTGGGGTGGTGTTGGTGGTGGTGTGTGGTGGTGTGGTGGGGTGTGGTGTGGTGTGGGGTGGTGGTGGGGTGGTGTGGTGGTGGTGGTGGTGGTGTGGGTGGTGGGGGTGGTGGGTGGGTGGTGGTGGTGGTGTTGGTTGGTGGTGGTGGTGGTTGGTGGTGGTGGTGTGTGGTGGTGGGGTGGTGGTGGTGGTGTGGTGGTGTGGGTGGTGGTGGTGTGGTGGGGTGGTGGTGGTGTGGTGTGGTGGTGGTGGGGTGGTGTGGTGTTGGTGTGGTGTGTGGTGGTGGTGGTGTGGTGGGGTTGGTGGGTGGGTGGGGTTGGTGGTGGTTGTGGGGGGTGGTGGGGTTGTGGTGGTGGTGTGTGTGTGGTGGTGTGGTGGTTTGGGTGTGGTGGTGTGGTGTTGGTGGTGTGTGTTGGTGGTTGGGTGTGGTTGGTGTGGTGGTGTTGGGTGGTGTTGGGTGTGTGGGGTTGGTGGTGGTGGTTTGTGGTGTGGTGTGTGTGGTGGTGGGGATGGTGTTGGGTGTGGTGGGGGTGGTGGGGGTGGGTGGTGGGTGATGTTGGGTGGTGAGTGTTGGGTTGGGGTGTGGTGTGTGGGTTGTGGGTGGGTGTGTGGGTGTTGTGGTGGTTGGTGGGTGGTGGTGATTGGTGGGGTGGGTGGTTGGTGGGTGGTGTTGGTGTGGTGTTGGTGTGGTTGGTGGTGTGTGGTGTGGGTTGGGTGGTGTGTTGGTGGTGGTGTGGTGGATGGTTGGTGGTGGGGTGTGGTGGTTGGTGGTGGTGGTGTGGTGGTTGGGTGGTGGTTGTGGTGTGGTGGTGGTGGTTGGTGTTGGTGGGTGTGGTTGTGGTGGTGGTGTGTGTGGTGGTGGGGTGTGGTGGTTGTGGTGGGTGGTGGTGTTGGGGTGGTGTGGGTGGTGGTGTTGTGGTGTGGTGGTTGTGGTGGTGGTGGTGTGTTGGTGGTGGTGGTGTGGTGGTGTGTTGGTGTTGGGTGGTGGTGGTGGTGGTGTGGGTGGTGTAGTGTGGGTGGTGGTGGTGGTGTGTGGTGTGGTGGGTGGTGTGGTGTGTTGGTGGTGGTGTGTGGTGTGGTGTGGTTGGGGTGGTGTGGTGGTGGTGGGTGGGGTGTTGTGTGGTGGTGGTGGTGGTGGTTGGTGGTGGTGTGTGGTGGTGGTGTGTGGTGGTGTTGGTGGTGGTGTGGTGGTGTTGGGGGTTGTTGGGGTGGTGTTGGGGTTGGTGTGGTGGTGGTGGTGTGGGTGTGGTGGTGTTGGTGGGTGTGGGGTGGTGGTGGTGTTGTGGTGGGGTGGTGGGTGGTGGTGTGTAGTGGTGTGGTGGTGGTGGTGGTTGTGGGTGGTGGTGGTGGGTGTGGTTTGGTGTGTGGTGTGGTGGGGTGGTGGTGTGGTTGGGGTGGTGGTGGTGGTGTGGTGTTGGTGTTGGTGGTGGTGGTGTGGGTGTGGTGGTGGTTTGGTTGTGGTGGTGGTGGTGGTGGTGTGTGTGGTGTTGTGGTGGTTGTGTTGGTGGTGGGTGGTGGTGGGTGGTGGGGTGTTGGTGGTGTGGTGGTGGTGGTGTGGTGGGGTGGTGGTGGTGGTGGTGGTGGTGGTGTTGTGTGGTGGTGTGTGGTGGTGGTTGTGGTGGTGGTGTGGTGCATGGTTGGTGGTGTGGTGTGGTGGTTGGTGGTGGTGGTGGTGTGTTGGTGTGGTGGTGTTGGTGGTGTTGGTGGTGGTGTTGGTGGTGTGTGGTGGTGTGGTGGGTGGTGGTGTTGTGGTGGTGGTGGTGGGTGGTTTGTGGTGGTGGGTGGTTGGTGGTTGTGGTGGTGGTGGTGGTGGTGGTGTGGTGTGGTGGTTGTGGGTGTGTGGGTGTGTGTGGTGTGGTGTGTGGTGTGGTGGTGTGTTGTGGTGTGGGTGGTGGGGTGTTGTGTGTGTGGTGTGTGTGGTTTTTGTTGGTGGTGTGGTGTGTGGTGTGGTGTTGTGAGTGTGGGTGGTTGGTGTGTGGTGTTGTGTGTGTTGTGTTGGTTGTGGGTGTGTTGTGGGTGTGTGTTTGTGGGTGGTGTTTGGTGTGGTTGTGTTGTGGGTGTTGTGTTTGTGGTTGTGGTGTGGTTTGGTGTTGTGTGGTTGTGGTGTGTTTGGTGTGTGGTGTGGTTGTGTGGTGTGTTGGGTTGGTGGGGTGGTGTGTTGTGTGTGGTGTGTGTTGTGTGGTGTGTGTGTTGTGTGTGGTGTGGTGTTGTGTGGTGTTGTGGCTGTGTTGTGTGGTGTGGTGTGGTGGTGTGGTGTGTTGTGTGGTGTTGTGTTGGGTGTGTTGTGTGTGGTGTGGTGTTGGTGTGGTGTTGTGTTGTTGTGGTTGTGTGGTGGTTGTGTTGTGTGGTGTTGTGTGTGGTGTGTGTTTGTTGTTGGTGTGTGGTGTGTGGTTGTGGGTGTGTGGTGTGTGTTGTGTGTGTTGTGGTGTGTGGTGTTGGTGGTGTGTTGGTGTGGTGTTTGTGGTTGGTTGTGTGGTTGTGTTTGTGTGGTGTTGTGTTGTTGTGGTGGTGGTGGTGTGTTGTGGGTGTGTTGTGTGGTTTTGTTTGGGTGGTGGTTGGTGTTGTGTTGTGGGTGTTGGTGTGGGTGTTGGTGGTTGTGTGGTGTTGTGGTTGTGGTGTGTGTTTGTGGTGTTGGTGTGGGTGTGTTGTGTTGGTTTGGTGGTTGGTTGTTGTGGGTGTGTGTTGGTGGTGTGTGGTTGTGTGTGGGTGGTGGTTGTTGTTGGTGGTTGGTTGTGTGTGGTGTTGGTTGTGTTGGGTGGTGTGTTGGTGGTGTGTTGTGTTGGGTTGTGTTGTTGTGGTGGTGTTTGTGTGGTTGTGTGGTGTTTGTGGTGGTGTTGGTGGTTGTGTTGGTGTGTGTGGTGGTTGTTGTTGTGTGGTGGTGTGTTGTGTTGGTGGTTGTGGTGTTGTTGTTGTTGTGTTGGTGTTGTTGGTGTGGTGATGGGGTGTTGTTGTGGTGGTGGTGTGTTGTTGCTGTTGTGGTGGTGGTGTGTTGTGTTGTTGGTGGTTGTTGGGTGTTGTGGTTGTTGTGTGTGGTGGTGTGGTTGTGTGGTGTTTGTTGGTGTTGTTGGTGGTTGTGGTGTGTTGGTTGTGGTGGTGGTGTTGTGTGGTGTTGTGGTGGTGTGTTGGTGTTGTTGGTGGGTGTTGTGTTTGTGGTGTTGTGGTGTGTGGTGTCGTGTGTGTTGTGGTGTTGTGTGTGTTGTGGTGTTGGTGGTGTGGTGTGTTGGTGGTGTGGTGGTGTTTGTGTGTTGTTGGTGGTTGGTGTGTTGTTGTTGGGTGTGGTTGGTGGTGTTGTTGGTGTGGTGTGGTGTTGTGTGGTTGTTGTGTGTTGTGGTGTTGGTGTGTGTTGTGTGGTGGTGTGGTGTTGGTGTTGGTGGTTGTGGTGGTGTTGGTGTTGTGTTGGTGGTGTGTGTTGGTGGTGTTGGTTGTGGTGGTGGTGGTGTTGGTGTGGTTGTTGTGGGTGGTGTTGGTGTGTTGGTGGTGGTGTTGTGTGTGGTGGTGTGGTTGGTGGTGTGTTTGGTGTTGGTGGTGGTGTTGGTGTGGTGTTGGGTGTTGTTGTGGTGTTGGTGGTGGTGTGTGTGTGTTGGTGTGTGGTTGTGTGGTGGTGTTGTTGGTGTTGTGTTGTGGTGTGTGTTGGTGGTTGTTGGTGGTGTTGTGTTGTTGTTTGGTGGTTGTTGGTGTGTGGTGTTGTGGGTGTTGTTGTGGGTTGGTGTTTGTGTTGGGTGGTGTTGTGGTGTTGTTGGGTGGTGTTGGTGTTGGGTGTGGTGTTGTGGTGTGTTGGTGGTGTTGGTGTTGTGGTGTTGTGGTTGTGTTGTTGGGTGGTTGTGGTGTTGGGTGGTGGTGGTGTTGTGGTGTTTGGTGTGTTGTGGGTTGTTGGTGTTGGTGTTGTTGGTGTTGTTGGTGTGGTTGTGGTGTGGTGGTGTTGGGTGTGTTGGTGGGTTGGTGGGTGTTGGTGTTGGGTGGTGGTGTTGGTGTTGGTTTGTGTGGTGTGTGGTGTTGTGTTGGTGTTGTTGTTGTGGTGGTGGTGTTGTGGTGTGGTTGGTGTTGTGGTGGTGTTGTTGTGGTGTTGGTGTTGTGTGGTGTTGTTGGTGTGGGTTGTGGTGTGCTGTTGTGTGGAGTGGTGTTGTGTTGGTGTGTGGTGTTGTGTTGTGTGTTGTGTGTTGGTGGTGGTTGTTGTGTGTTTGTTGTGTTGTGTTGGGGTTGTTGTTGGTGGTTGTGGTGTTGTTGGTGTGTTGTGGTTTGTTGGTGGTGTTGTGGTGTTGGTGGTTGTTGGTGTTGTTGGTGTGTTGGTGTTGGTGGTTGTTTGGTGTGTTGGTGTGTTTGGTGTTTTGTGGTTGGTGTGGTGTGTGGTGTTGTGTTGTGGTGGTGTGATGGTGTTGTGTGGTGTGGTGGTGTTGTGGTGTTGGGTGGTTGTTGGTGTTGTTTGTGGTGTTTGTGTTGGTGTGGTGTTGGTGGTGTTGGTGTTGTTGGTGTTTGTGTGGTGTGTTGTGTGTGTGGTGGTGTTTGTGGTGTTGTGGTGTTGTGGTGGTTGTTTTGTGTGGTGGTGGTGTGTTGTTGGTTGTGGTGGTGTTGGTGTGTTGTTGGTGTTGGTGGTGTTGTTGTGGTGTGGGTGTTGTGTTGGTGTTGGTGGTGTTGTTGGTGTTGTTGGTGTGGTGTGTTGGTGTTGTGTGTTGGTGGTGTTGGTGGTGTGTTGGTGGTGTTGGTGGTGTTGTGGTGTTGTTGGTGTGTTGTTGGTGGTGTTGTGTGGTGTTGGTGGTGTTGTGTGTGTTGGTTGGTGGTGGTGTGTTGTTGGTGGTTGGTGGTGTTGTGGTGTTGGTGTGTTGTGTGTGTGTTGGTGGTGTTGTGGTGTTGGTGTTGGTGTTTTGGTGTGTGTTGTGGTGTTGGTGGGGTGTAGGTGTGTCGTGTTGTGTGGTGTTGTTGGAGTGTTGGTGTGGTGTTGTTGGAGTGTTGGTGTGTTGTTGGTGTTGTTGGTTTGTGTGTTGGTGTTGTGTGGTGTTGTTGGTGTTGTTGTGTTGTTGGTGTGGTGTTGTTGTGTTGGTGTTGGTGGTGTTGGGTGGTGTGTTGTGTGGTGTTGGTGTGTTGGTGTTGGTGTTGTTGGTGTTGGTGTTGTGGTGTTGGTGTGTGTTGGTGTGGTGTTGGTGTTGTTGGTGTTTGTTGGTGTTGGTGGTGGTGGTGGTGGTGGTGTCTGGTGTTGTGTTTTTGTGGTGTGGTTGTTGGTGTTGTTTTTATGGTGTTGTTGGTGTTGTTGTGTTGGTGTGTTGTTTGGTGGTGTTGTGTTGGTGTTGTTGGTGTTGTGTGGTGTTGTGTGGTGTGGTGGTTGGTGTGTTGGTGTTGGTGTTGTGGGTGTGGTGTGTTGGTGTTGTGTTGTGGTGTTGTGTTGGTGTGGTGTTGTGTTGTGTGGTGTTGTTGTGATGGTGTTGTGGTGTGGTGTTGGTGTTGTTGTGTGGTGTTGGTGTGGTGTTGTGTGGTGTTGTGGTGTTGTTGGTGTTGGTGTTGTTGTGTTGTTGGTGTGGTGGTGTGTTGTGTTGGTGGTGTTGGTGGTGTTGGTGGTGTTGGTGGTGTTGGTGTTGCTGTTGGTGGTGTTGGTGTTGGGGTTTGCGGAGTTGGTGGTGTTGGTGTTGTTGGTGTTGTTGTTGGTGTTGTTGTTGGAGTTATTGGTGTGGTGTTGGTGTTGGTGTTGTTGGTGGTGTTGGTGTTGGCGTTGGCGCTGGTGTTGGTTTTGGTGTTGGTGTTGGCGTTGGCGTTCGTGTTGGTGTTGGTGTTGATGTTGGTGTTGGTGTTGGTGTTGGTGTTGTTGCTGGTGTTGATGTTGGTGTTGTTGGGTGTGTTGTTGGTGTTGTTGGTGTTGTTGTTGGTTTTGTTGGTGTTGTTTTTGGTGTTGTTGGTGTTGCTGTTGCTGGTGTTGTTGGTGTTGTTGGTGTTGTTGGTGTTGTTGGTGTTGTTGGTGTTGTTGTTGGTGTTGTTGGTGTTGTTGGTGTTGTTGGTGCTGTTGGTGTTGTTGGTGATGTTGGTGTTGTTCGTGTTGTTGTTGGTGGTGTTGTTGGTGGTATTGTTGGTGGTGTTGTTTGTGTTGTTGTTGGTGGTGTTGTTGTTGGTGTTGTTGGTGGTGTTGTTGGTGGTATTGTTCGTGGTGTTGTTGGTGGTGTTTTTGTTGGTGTTGTTATTGGTGTTGTTGGTTGTGTTGTTGGTGGTTTTGTTGGTGGTGTTGTTGGTGGTGTTGTTGGTGGTGTTGTTGGTGGTGTTGTTGGTGGTGATGTTGGTGGTGTTGTTGGTGGTGTTGTTGGTGATGTTGTTGGTGGTGCTGTTGGTGGTGTTGGTGGTGGTGTTGTTGGTGGTGTTGATGGTGGTGTTGGTGAAGGTGTTGTAGGAGGTGTTGGTGGAGGTGTTGGTAGTGGTGGTGGTGGTGGTGTTGGTGGTGGTGTTGTTGGTGATGTTGGTGGTGGTGTTGGTGGTGGTGTTGCTGGTGTTGTTGGTGGTGGTGTTGGCGGTGGTGTTGTTGGTGGTGCTGGTGGTGGTGCCGGTGGTGATGGTGGTGGTGTTGGTGTTGTTGTTGGTGTTGTTGGTGGTGTTGTTGTTGGTGTTGTTGTTGGTGTTGTTGTTGGTGTTGTTGGTGTGGTTGTTGGTGGTGTTGTTGGTGTTGTTGTTGGGGTTGTTGTTGGTGTTGGTGTTGTTGTTGGTGTTGTTGTTGGTGATGTTGTTGATGTTGTTGTTGGTGCTGTTGTTGGTGTTGCTGTTTGTGTTGTTGTTGGTGTTGGTGTTGCTGTTGGTGTTGGTGTTGGTGTTGGTGTTGGCGTTGATGTTGTTGGTAGTGTTGGCGTTGGTGTGTGCGTTGGTGTTGGTGTTGGTGTTTGTGTTGTTGTTGGTGTTGTTATTGGTGTTGTTTTTGGTGTTTTTGGTGTTATTGGTGTTGTTGTTGGTGGGCTTTTTTTGTTGGTGCTGGTGTTGTTGGTGATGTTTGTGTTGCTGGTGTTGTTGTTGGTGTTGTTGGTGTTGTTGGTTTTGTTGGTGTCGTTGGTGTTGCTGGTGTTCCTCTTGTTGTTGGTGGTGTTGGTAATGTTGGTGTTTTTGATGTTGTTGGTGTTGTTGGTGTTGTTGGTGTTGTTGATGTTGTTGGTGTTGTTGGCGTTGTTGGCGTTGCTGGCGTTGCTGGCGTTGTTGGTGTTGTTGGCGTTGTTGGTGTTGTTGGTGTTGTTGGTTTTGTTGTTGGTGTTGTTGGTGTTGTTGGGGTTGTTGTTGCTGTTGTTGTTGGTGTTGTTGTTGATGTTGTTGTTGGTGTTGTTTTTGGTGTTGCTGTAGGTGTTGTTCTTGGTGTTGTTGTAGGTGTTGTTGTTGGTGTTGTTGTTGGTGTTGTTGTTGGTGTTGTTGTTGATGTTGTTGTCGGTGTTGTTGTCGGTGTTGTTGGTGGTGATGTTGTTGGTGTTGTTGTTGCTGTTGTTATTGCTGTTGTTGTTGTTGTGGTTGGTGTTGGTGTTGGCGTTGCTGTTGGTGTTGGTGTTGGTGTTTGCGTTGGCGTTGGTGTTGGTGTTGGTGTTTGTGTTGGTTTTTGTTTTTCGTGTTGTTGTTGGTGTTGTTGTTGGTGTTGTTGTTTGTGTTGTTGGTGTTGTTGTTGGTGTTGTTGTTGGTGTTGTTGGTGTTGTTGGTGGTGGTGTTGGTGTTGTCGTTGGTGGCGTTGGTGTTGTTGTTGGTGTTGTTGGTGTTGTTGTTGGCGTTTTTGGTGTGGATGTTGCTGTTGTTGGTGGTGTTGTTGGTGGTGTTGGTGGTGTTGGTGGTGATGTTGGTGGTGGTGTTGGTGGTGGTGTTGGTGGTGGGTGGTGTTAGTGGTTGTGGTGTGGGTGGTGGTGGTTGTGTTGTTGTTGGTGGTTGTGGTGTTGGTGGTGGTGGTTGTGTTGGTGTTGTTGGTGTTGGTGTTGGTGTTGTTGGTGTTGGTGTTGTTGGTGTTGGTGTTGTTGGTGTTAATGGTTTTTGTGTTCTTGATGTTGTTGTGGTTGGTGTTGTTGCTGCTGTTGTTGTTGATGTTGTTGTTGGTGTTGTTGTTGTTCTTGGTGTTGTTGTTTGTGTTGTTGTTGGTGTTGCTGGTGTTGTTGTTGGTGGTTTGTTGGTGTTGTTGTTAGTGTTGTTGTTGGTGTTGTTGTTGTTGGTGGTGATGTTGTTGATGTTGTTGTTGGTGTTGTTGTTGGTGTTGTTGTTTGTGTTGTTGTTGGTGTTTTTGTTGGTGTTGGTGTTGGTGTTGGTGTTGGTGTTGGTGTTTGTGTTGGCGTTGATGTTGTTGGCGGTGTTGGCGTTGGTGTTGGCGTTGGTGTTGGTGTTGGTGTCGGCGTTGGTGTTGGTGTTGGCGTTGGTGTTGGTGTTGGTTGTTGTTGTTGTTGGTGTTGTTGGTGTTGTTGGTGTTGTGGTTGTTGTTGTTGGTGTGTTTGTGTTGTTTGTTGTGTTGGTGTGTTGTTGGTGTTGTTGGTGTTGTTGTGTGTTGTTGGTGTTGTGTGGTGTTGTTGTTGGTGTTGTTGGTGTTGTTGGTGTTGTTGGTGTTGGTGGTGTTGTTGGTGTGTTGGGTTGTTGGTGTTGTTGTGTTGGTGTTGGTTGGTGTTGTTGGTTGTTGGTGTTGTTTGGTGTTGTTTGTGTTGGTGTTGTGTGTTGGTGTGTGTTGTTGGTGGTTGTTTGTGGTGTTGGTGTGGTGTTGGTGTTGGTTGGTGGTGTTGGTTGGTGTTGTTGGTGTTGGTGTGGTTGTTGTGGTGTTGTGTGTGTTGGTGTTGGTTGTGTTGTTGGTGTTGTTGTTGGTGTGTGTTGTGGTGTTGTTGGTGTTGTTGTTGTGTTGTTGGTGTTGTTGGTGTTGTGTGTTGGTGTGGTGTTGGTGTTGTGTGGTGTTGTGTTGGTGTTGGTGTGTTGTTTGTGGTGGTGTTGTTGGTGTTGTTGGTGTTGTTGGTGTTGGTGGTGTTGGTGTTGTGGGTGTGTGTTGGTGTGTGTTGTGTTGTTGGTGTTATGTGGTGGTGTTGGTGTTGTTGTTGTGGTGTTGTTGGTGTTGTGGTGTGTTGTTGTTGTGTGTTGGTTGGTGGTGTTGGTGTTTTGTTGGTGTTGGTGTGTGTTGGTGTTGTTGGGTGTTGGTGGTGGTGTTGGTGTTGTTGGTGTTGTTGTGTTGTTGGTGTGTTGGTGTTGTTGGTGTTGTTGGTGTTGTTTGGTGTTGGTGGTGTTGTTGGTGTTGTTGGTGTTGGTGTTGGTGGTGTTGTTGGTGGTGTTGGTGGTGGTGTTGTGGTGGTGTTGTTGGTGTTGTTGTTGGTGTTGTTGTTGGTGTTGGTGTTGTTGGTGTTGGTGTTGTTGGTGTGTTGTTGGTGTTGGTGTGTTGGTGTTGTGGGTGTTGGTGTTGTTGGTGTTGGGTGTTGTTGGTGTTGGTGTTGTTGGTGTTGGTGGTGTTTGTGTTGGTGTTGTGGTGTTGTTGGTGTTGGTGGTGTTGGTGTTGGTGTTGGTGTTGGTGTTGGTGTGTGGTGGTGTTGGTGTTGGTGTTGGTGTTGTTGTGTTGGTGGGTGTGGTGTGTGTTGGTGTTGTTGTGGTGTTGGTGTTGGTGGTGTTGTTGGTGTTGGTGTGGTGTTGGTGTTTGGGGTGGTGTTGGTTTTTGTGGTGTTGGTGTTGTTGGTGTGTTGGTGTTGGTGTTGGGTGCTGTTGTTGGTGTGGGTGGTGTGTGTGGTGTTGTTGTTGTTGTTTGTGTTGGTGTTGTGTGTTGGTGGTGGTGTTGGTGGTGTTGGTGTTGTGGTGGTTGGTTTGTTGGTGTTGTTGGTGTTGGTGTTGGTGGTGTTGGTGTGTGTTGTGGTGTTGGTGTTGGTGTTGTGTGTTGGTGGTGTGTTGGTGTTGGTGTTGTTGGTGTTGTGTGTTGGTGTTGTTGGTGGTGTGTGGTGTTGGTGTTGTGGTGTTGTGGTGGTGTTGTTGGTGGTGGTGTGTTTGTGTGGTGGTGGTGTTGTTGGTGTTGGTGGTTGTGTGTTGTTGGTGTTGTGTGGTGTTGTTGGTGGTGTTGTTGGTGTTGGTGGTGTTGTTGTGGTGGTGTTGGTGGTGTGGTGGTGTGTGGTGTTGGTGTGGTGTGGTGGTGTTGGTGGTGTTGGTGGTGTTGTTGTGTTGGTGTGTTGGTGTTGGTGGTGTGGTGTTGTTGTTGGTGTTGGTGGTGTTGGTGTTGGTGTTGGTGTTGGTGGTGTTGGTGTTGTTGGTGTTGGTGTTGGTGTTGGTGTTGGTGTTGGTGTTGGTGTTGGTGTTGTTGGTGTTGGTGTTGGTGTTGGTGTTGTGGTGTTGTGTTGGTGTTGGTGTGTTGGTGTTGGTGTTGTTGGTGTTGTTGGTGTTGGTGTTGGTGTTGTTGGTGTTGGTGTTGTTGGTGTTGGTGTTGTTGTGTGGTGTTGGTGTTGGTGTTGTTGGTGTTGGTGTTGGTGTTGGTGGTGTTGGTGTTGGTGGTGTGTTGGTGTTGTGTGGTGGTGTTGGTGTTGGTGTTGGTGTTGTTGGTGTTGGTGGTGGTGTTGGTGTGTTGGTGTTGGTGTTGGTGTTGTTGGTGTTGTGTGGTGTTGGTGTTGGTGGTGTTGTTGGTGTTGGTGTTGTGTTGTTGGTGTGTTGGTGTTGGTGTTGGTGGTGTTGGTGGTGTTGGTGGTGTTGGTGTTGTGGTGTTGGTGTTGGTGGTGTTGGTGTTGTTGGTGTTGGTGTTGGTGGTGTTGGTGTGGTGTTGGTGTTGGTGGTGTTGGTGTGTTGGTGTTGGTGGTGTTGGTGTTGTGGTGGTGTTGTTGGTGTTGTGTGGTGTGTTGTTGGTGTTGGTGGTGGTGTTGGTGGTGTTGGTGTTGGTGGTGTTGTTGGTGTTGTTGTTGGTGTTGGTGTTGGTGGTGTTGTGTGTTGGTGTTGGTGTTGTTGGTGTTGGTGTTGGTGTTGTTGGTGGTGGTGTTGGTGGTGGTGATGGTGTTGTTGGTGTTGGTGTTGGTGTTGGTGTTGGTGTTGGAGTTGGCGTTGGCGTTGGCGTTGGCGTTGGTTTTGGTGTTGGTGTTGGTGTTGGTGTTCGCGTTGGCGTTCGTGTTGGTGATGGTGTTGTTTTTGGTGTTGTGTTGGTGTTGTTGTTGCTGTTGGTGTTGTTGCTGGTGTTGTTGTTGGTGTTGGTGTTGGTGTTTATGGTGTTGATGTTGGAGTTGTTGGTGGTGTTGTTGGTGTTGTTGGTGTTGTTGTTGGTGGTGTTGTTGTTGTTGTTGGTGTTGTTGGTGTTGTTGGTGTGTTGTTGGTGTTGTTGTTGGTGTTGTTGTTGTTGTTGTTGGTGTTGGTGTTGGTGTTGACGGTGTTGTTGTTGGTGTTGTTGGTGTTGTTGGTGTTGTTGATGTGGTCGTTGTTGGTGTTGTTGGTGTTGTTGGTGTTGTAGATGTTGTTGGTGTTGTTGGTGTTGTTGGTGATGTTGGTGTTGTTAGTGTTGTTGGTGGTGTGGTTGGTGGTGTTGTTGGTGGTATTGTTATTGGTATTGTTGGTGGTGTTGTTGGTGGTGTTGTTGGTGGTGTTGTTGGTGGTGTTGTTGGTGGTGTTGTTGGTGGTATTGTTGGTGGTGTTGTTGGTGGTGTTGTTGGTGGTGTTGTTATTGGTCTTGTTGGTTGTGTTGTTGGTGGTTTTTGTTGGTGGTGTTGTTGGTGGTGTTGTTGGTGGTGATGTTGATGGTGTTGTTGGTGGTGTTGGTGGTTGTGTTGTTGGTTGTGTTGGTGGTGGTATTGTTGGTGGTGTTGGTGGTGGTGTTGGTGGTGGTGTTGGTGGTGGTGTTGGTGGTGGTGTTCGTGGTGGTGTTCGTGGTGGTGTTGGGTGGTGTTGTTCGTGGTGGTGTGTTGGTGGTGGTGTTGGTGGAGTTGTTGGTGGAGGTGTTGGTGGAGGTGTTCGTGGTTGTGTTGGTGGTGATGTGTGTGGTGGTGTTGTTGGTGGTGTTGGTGGTGGTGTTGGTGGTGGTGGTGCTGGTGGTGTTGGTGGTGGGTTTTGGCGGTGGTGTTGGCGGTGGTGCTGGTGGTGGTGCTGGTGGTGGTGGTGTTGGTGGTGGTGGTGTTGGTGATGGTGTTGTTGGTGTTGGTGGTGGTATTGGTGTTGTTGTTGGTGTTGTTGTTGGTGTTGTTGTTGGTGTTGTTGTTGGTGCTGTTGTTGGTGTTGTTGGTGGTGGTGTTGTTGGTGTTGTTGGTGTTGTTGGTGGTGGTGTTGTTGGTGTTGTTGTTGGTGTTGTTGTTGGTGATGTTGTTGGTGTTGTTGTTGGTGTTGTTGTTGGTGTTGTTGTTGGTGTTGTTGTTGTTGGTGATGTTGTTGATGTTGTTGTTGGTGCTGATGTTGGTGTTCTTTGTGTTGTTGTTGGTGTTGTTGTTGGTGTTGGCGTTGGTGTTGGTGTTGGTGTTGGTGTTGGTGTTGGTGTTGGTGTTGGTGTTGGTGTTGGCGTTGATGTTGTTGGTGGTGTTGGCGTTGGTGTTGGCGTTGGTGTTGGCGTTGGTGTTGGTGTTGGTGTCGGCGTTGGTGTTGGTGTTGGTGTTGGTGTTGTTGTTGATGTTGTTGGTGTTGGTGTTGTTGTTGTTGTTGGTGTTGTTGGTGTTGCTGTTGGTGTTGTTATTGGTGTTGTTTTTGGTGTTTTTGGTGCTGTTGGTGTTGTTGTTGGTGTGTTTTTTTGTTCGTGCTGGTGTTGTTGGTGTTGTTGATGTTGTTGGTGTTGTTGTTGATGTTGTTGGTGTTGTTGTTGGTGTCGTTGGTGTTGCTGGTGTTCCTCTTGTTGTTGGTGGTGTTGGTGTTGTTGGTGTTGTTGATGTTGTTGGGGTTGTTGGCGTTGTTGGCGTTGTTGGCGTTATTGGCGCTGTTGGTGTTGTTGGCGTTGTTGGTGTTGTTGGTGTTGTTGCTGTTGTTGGTGGTGTTATTGATGTTGTTTGTGTTGGTGGTGTTGTTGGTGTTGTTGGTAATTTTGGTGTTGGTGGTGTTGTTGGTGCTGATGTGGGTGGTGTTAGTGGTGCTAGTGTTGCTGGTGTTGTTGGTGTTGGTGTTGTTGGTGTTGTTGGTGTTGGTGTTGTTGGTGTTGGTGTTGTTGGTGTTGGTGTTGGTGTTGTTGGTGTTGGTGTTGTTGTGGTTGGGGTTGGGGTTGTTGGTTTTGGTGTTGTTGGCGTTGGTGTTGGTGTTGGTGTTGTTGGTGTTGGTGTTGTTGGTGTTGGTGTTGGTGTTGTTGGTGTTGGTGTTGTTGGTGTTGGTGTTGTTGGTGTTGGTGTTGGTGTTGTTAGTGTTGGTGTTGGTGTTGTTAGTGTTGGTGTTGGTGGTGTTGGTGTTGTTGCTGTTGTTGGTGTTGGTGTTGGTGTTGTTGGTGTTGGTGTTGTTGCTGTTGGTGTTGTTGGTGTTGCTGGTGTTGGTGTTGTTGGTGTTGTTGGTATTGGTGTTGTTGATGTCGTTGGTGTTGGTGTTGTTGGTGTTGGTGTTGCTGGTGTTGGTGGTGTTGGTGGTGGTGGTGTTGGTGGTGTTGGTGTTGGTATTGTTGGTGTTGATGGTGTTGGTGTTGATGTGTTGTTGGTGTTGTTGGTGTTCGTGTTGGAGTTGTTGGTGTTGGTATTTGGTGTTGGTGATGTTTTTGGTGGTGGTTGTGGTGGTGGTGGTGGTGGTTTTGGTGGTGGTGGTGTTGTTGTTGTTTGTGGTGGTGGTGGTGGTGGTGGTGATGGTTTTGGTGGTGGTTGTGGTATTGGTGGTGGCGGTGGTGGTGTTGGTGGTTGTGGTTTTGATGGTGTTGGTGTTGGTGGTTGTCTTGTTGGTGGTGGTGGTGGTGGTGGTGTTGGTTTTGGTGGTGGTGGTGTTGGTGATGGTGGTGTTAATGATGGCGGTGTTGGTGTTGATGGTGTTGGTGTTGGTGGTGTTGGTGTTGATGGTGTTGGTGGTGTTGGTATTGGTGGTTTTGGTGTTGGTGGTTTTGGTGTTAGTGGTTTTGGTGGAGGTGGTGGTGGTGGTGGTGGTGGTGGTGGTGGTGTTTTTGGTGGTGGTGGTTTTGTTGGTGATGGTGTTGGTGTTATTATTATTATTGTTATTATCATTGTTGTCATTGTTGTTGTTATTATTATATAACTTTCTCAGTTGCACTCAGAAACAGTCGACAAAGATTGTATTTTTCACTTTGATTTTAATAGTGCACTTTGTTACAAACCAGATTGTCACGAATCGATGTTGAAATGGTTTTTTTGGAAAGAAGTTTTAGGTGCTTTCAATTATTTAGTCTGCTTAACAGTTCAGCGTGATGCTTTAGATTTTTTTGCACATGACCTGCTTGGCGTTCTCATGTTTTGGGATGGTTAATTTCATTTTTGGATTAAGTAACTGAGAGCCTTGTGCACGTGCTGCACGGCTATTCTGGTTTATCGCCAGGCTTTTCAGTTACTTCTCATGCTTTTGGCTTATACTTCTCCAATGCCGTGGTTGAATACAGTTGCTTCAGGTTAAAAGTGAGCTTGTTCATTTTCTCGTGCCGGCCTTGTTAATTAAGTAACTGAGAGCCGTGTGCACGTGCTGCACGACTATTCTGGTTTATCGCCGGGCTTTTCAGTTACTTCTCATGCTTTTGGCTTATACTTCTCCAATGCCGTGGTTGAATACAGTTGCTTCAGGTTAGATCCTGCGAGGAGGAGATGAGGAACTGCAACCTGTCATGGGGAGAGCTGAAGGAAGTTGCCCAGAACCGAGTACGGTGGAGGACTGATGCCGAGGCCCTATGCTCCACAAGGAACTCAAGGGAATAAGTCAAGGTTAAAAGTGAGTTGGTGTCGGTGTCGGTGTTGGTGTCGGTGTTGGTGTTGGTGGTGGTGTTGGTGTTGTTGGTGTTGTTGGTGGTGTTGGTGTTGTTGGTGTTGTTGGTGGTGTTGGTAGTGTTGTTGTTGTTGGTGTTGTTGGTGTTTTGGTGTTTTGGTGTTTTGGTGCTGTTGGTGGTATTGGTGTTTTGGTGGTGTCGGTGTTGTTGGTGTTGTTAGTGTTGTTGGTGTTGTTGGTGTTGTTGCTGTTGTTGGTGTTGTTCGTGGTGTTGTTGGTGTTGTTGGTGTTGGTGTTGGTGGTGCTGGTAGTGCTGGTGTTGCTGGTGGTGTTGGTGGTGTTGGTATTGGTGGTGTTGGTGGTGTTGTTGGTGGTGTTGGTGGTGTTGGTGGTGTTGGTGGTGGTGTTGGTGGTGTTGTTGGTGGTGTTGGTGGTGTTGGTGGTGTTGGTGGTGTTGGTGGTGTTGGTGGTGTTGGTGGTGTTGGTGATGTTGGTGGTGTTGTTGGTGGTGTTGGTGGTGTTGGTGTTGGTGTTGGTGTTGCTGTTGGTGTTGATGGTGTTGTTGGTGGTGTTGTTGGTGTTGTCGGTGTTGGTGTTCCTGGTCTTGGTGTTGTTGCTGTTGGTGTTGCTGGTGTTGGTGTTGGTGTTGGTGTTGGTGTTGGTGTTGGTGGTGTTGGTGTTGGTGTTGTTGGTGTTGGTGTTGTTGTTGGTGTTGGTGTTGTTGGTGGTGTTGGTGTTGGTGTGGTGTTGGTGTTGGTGTGTTGGTGTTGGTGTTGGTGGTGTTGTGGTGTTGTTGTTGGTGTTGGTGTTGGTGTTGTTGTTGGTGTGTTGGTGTTGTTGGTGTTGGTGGTGTTGGTGGTGTTGGTGTTGGTGGTGTTGTGGTGTTGTTGGTGTTGGTGTTGGTGTTGGTGTTGGTGTTGTTGGTGTTGTTGGTGTTGGTGGTGTTGTTGGTGTTGTTGGTGTTGTTGGTGTTGTTGGTGTTGTTGGTGTTGGTGTTGTTGGTGTTGGTGTTGGTGTTGTTGGTGTTGTTGGTGTTGGTGTTAGTGTTGGTGTTGTTGCTGTTGTTGGTGTTGGTGTTGTTGGTGTTGTTGGTGTTAGTGTTGGTGTTGTTGGTGTTGGAGTTGTTGGTGTTGTTTGTTGTTGGTGTTGTTGGTGTTGTTGGTGTTGTTGGTGTTGTTGGTGTTGGTGTTGTTGGTGTTGTTGGTGTTGTTGTGTTGGTGTTGTTGGTGTTGTTGGTGTTGGTGGTGTTGGTGTTGGTGTTGTGTTGGTGTTGTTGTTGGTGTTGTTGGTGTTGGTGGTGTTGGTGTTGTTGGTGTTGGTGTTGTTGGTGTTGTTGGTGTTGGTGTTGTTGGTGTTGTTGGTGTTGGTGTTGTTGGTGTTGTTGGTGTTGTTGGTGTGGTGGTGGTGTTGGTGTTGTTGGTGTTGTGTTGGTGTTGGCGTTGATGGTGTTGTGTGTTGGTGTTGTGTTGTTGGTGTTAGTGTTGGTGTTGTTGCTGTTGTTGGTGTTGGTGTTGGTGTTGTTGTTGTTCGTGTTCGTGTTGTGGTGCTGTTGTTGGTGTTGGTGTTGGTGTTGTTGGTGATTTTGGTGTTGTTGTTGTTGGTGTTATTGGTGTTGGTGTTGATGGTGTTGTTAATGTTGTTGGTGTTGTTGGTGTTGTTGTTGGTGGTGGTGGTGGTGTTGGTGGTGGTGGTGTTGGTGTTGGTGGTGGTGGTGGTTGTGTTGTTGGTGGTGGTGTTGGTGTTGGTGTTGGTGTTGGTGTTAGTGTTGGTGTTGGTGTTGGTGGTGTTGGTGTTGTTGGTGTTGTTGTTGGTGTCGTTGGTGGTGGTGTTGTGTATGAGGTTGTTGGTGGGGTTGTTGGTGGTGTTCGTGGTGTTGTTGTTGTTGGTGTTGCTGGTGGTGTTGTTGGTGGTTTTGTTGGTAGTGTTGTTGTTGGGTTTGTTGGTGGTGTTGTTGGTGGTGTTGTTGGTGATGTTGTTGGTGGTGTTGTTGGTGGTGTTGTTGGTGGTGTTGTTGGTGTTGTTGGTGGTGGTGTTGCGTGTGGTGCTGTGTGTGGTGTTGTGTGTGGTTTTCTTGGTGGTGTTGTTGGTGGTGTTGTTGGTGGTGTTGTTGGTGGTGTTGTTGGTGGTGTTGTTGGTGTTGTTGTTGTTGGTGTTGTTGGTGGTGTTGTTGGTGGTGTTGTTGATGCTGTTGTTGGTGGTGTTGTTGGTCGTTTTGTTGGTGGTGTTGTTGGTGGCGTTGTTGGTGGCGTTGTTGGTGGCGTTGGTGGTGGTGTTGGTTGTGGCGTTGGTGGTGGCGTTGTTGGAGGCTTTGTTGTTGGCGTTGGTGGTGGCGTTGGCGGTTGTGTTGGCGGTGGTGGTCGCGGTGGTGTATGATGATGATGATGATGTCTACTTGTATAGCGCACGTATCCATGTTGGCGGTGATGTTGGCGGAGGTGTTGGCGGTGGTGTTGGTGGTGGTGTTGGTGGTGGTGTTGGTGGTGGGGTTGGTGGTGGTGTTAGTGTTGGTGTTGGTGGTGGTGTTGTTTGTGTTGTTGGTGTTGTTGCTGGTGTTGTTGTTGGTGTTGTGGTTGATGTTGTTGTTGGGGTTGTTGTTGGGGTTGCAGTTGGGGTTGCTGTTGGGGTTGCTGTTGGGTTTGCTGTTGGGGTTGTTGTTGGGGTTGTTGTTGAGGTTGTTGTTGGGGTTGTTGATGGGGCTGTTGCTGGGGTTGTTGTTGGGATTGTTGTTGGTGTTGGTGTTCATGTTGGTGTTGGTGTTGGTGTTGTTGGTGGCATTGGTGTTGGTGGTGCCGTTGGTGTTGGCGTTGGTGTTGGTGTTGGTCTTGGTGTTGTTGATGGTGTTGTTGGTGTTGGTGTTGGTGTTGTTGTTAGTGTTGTTAGTGTTGTTGGTGTTGTTGTTTGTGGATTTGGTGTTGTTGTTGGTGCTGTTGATGTTGTTGTTGGTGTTGTTGGTGTTGTTGTTGTTGTTGTTGGTGTTGGTGGTGTTGTTGTTGGTGTTGGTGGTGGTGTTGTTGGTGTTGTTGGTGGTGTTGTTGGTGGTGGTGTTGGTGCTGTTGGTGTTGATGGTGTTGGTGGTGTTGTTGGTTTTGTTTGTGTTGTTGCTGCTGTTGGGGCTGCTGGTGCTTGTGGTGCTGGTGGTTCTGGAGGTGCTGGTGGTGTTGGTGGTGCTGGTGTTGTTGTTGGTGGTGGTGGTGTTGTTGGTGTTGGTGGATTTGATGGATTTGGTGGTGTTGGCGGTGTTGGTGGTGTTGGTGATATTGGTGATATTGGTGGTGTTGGTGTTGTTGGTGTAGCTGGTGGTGTTGGTGGTGTTAGTGGTGTTGGTGTCGTTGGTGGTGTTGGTGGTGTTGTTGGTGTTGTTGTCGTTGGTGGTGTTGGTGTCGTTGGTGGTGTTGGTGGTGTTGGTGGTGTTGGTGGTGTTGGTGGTATTGGTGTTGTTAGTTTTGTTGGTGTTGGTGGTCTTGGTGGTGTTGATGGTGCTGTTGGTGCTGTTGGTGGTGTTGGTGGTGTTGGTGGTATTGGTGTTGTTAGTGTTGTTGGTGGTGTTGGTGTTGTTTGTGTTGTTGGTGGTGTTGTTGGTGTTGGTGGTGTCGGTGGTGTTGGTGGTGTTCATTGTGTTCGTGGTGTTTTTGGTGTTGGTGGTGTTGGTGGTGTTGGTTGTGTTAGAGGTGTTGGTGGAGTTTGTGGTGTTGGTGGTGTTGGTGGTGGTGTTGGTGGTGTTGGTGGTGTTGGTGGTGTTGGTGGTGTTGGTTGTGTTGGTGGTGTTGGTGGTGTTGGTGGTCTTGGTGGTGTTCGTGGTGTTGGTGGTGTTCGTGGTGTTTTTGGTATTGGTGGTGTTGGTGGTTTTGGTGGTGTTGGTGGTGTTATTGGTGTTGGTGGTGTTGCTGGTGTTGGTGGTGTTGGTGGTGTTGGTGTTGTTGGTGGTGTTGGTGGTGTTTGTGGTGTTGGTGTTGGTGTTGGTGTTGGTGTTGGTTGTGGTGTTGGTGTTGGTGTTGGTGTTGGTGGTGTTGTTGGTGTTGGTGTTGTTGGTGTTGGTGTTGGTGTTGTTGGTGTTGGTGTTGTTGTTTCTGCTGTTGGTGTTGTTGGTGTTGGTGTTGTTGGTGTTGGTGTTGGTGTTGTTGGTTTTGGTGATATTGGTGTTGGTGTTGTTGGTGTTGGTGTTGGTGTTGTATGTGTTGGTGTTGGTGGTGTTGGTGTTGGTGTTGGTGGTGTTGGTGTTGGTGTTGGTGTTGGTGTTGATGTTGGTGTTGGTGTTGGAGTTGTTGTTGGTGTTGGATTTGTTGGTGTTGATGTTGGTGTTGTTGGTGTTGTTGTTGTTGTTGTTGAAGCTGGTGGTGTTGTTAGTGTTGGTGTGGTTGGTGTTGTGGTTGATGGTGGTAGTGTTGGTGGTGTTGGTGTTGGTGGTGTTGTTGATGTTGGTGTTGGTGGTGTTGGTGTTGGTGTTGTTGTTGGTGATGTTGGTGGTGTTGGTGGTGTTGGTGTGAGTGTTGTTGGTGTTGTTGGGGTTGGTGTTGTTTGGGGTTGGTGGTGTTGGTGTTGGTGGGGTTGGTGTTGTTGGTGTTGTTGGTGCTGATGTTGGTGGTGTTGGTAGAATTGGTGGTGTTTGTGTTGGTGTTGTTGGTGTTGTTGATGTTGTTGTGGGTATTGGTATTGTTGGTGTTGGTGTTGGTGTTGGTGTTGTTGGTGTTGGTGTTGGTGTTGTTGGTGTTGGTGTTGGTGTTGTTGGTGTTGGTGTTGTTGGTGATGGTGCTGTTGGGGTTGGTGTTGATGTTGTTGGTGGTGGTGTTGGTGTTGGTGGTGTTGGTGTTGTTGGTGTTGGTGTTGGTGGTTTTGTTGGTTTTGGTGTTGGTGTTGGAGTTGGTGTTGTTGGTAATTGTGCTCTTGGTGTTGTTGGTGTTGTTGGTGTTGGTGGAGTTGGTGGTGTTGGTAGAGTTGGTGTTGTTGTTGGTGTTGGTGTTGTTTGTGTTGTTGTTTTTGTTGGTGTTGGTGTGGTTGGTGTTGATTTTGGTGTTGTTGCTGCTGGATTTGGTGTTGTTGGTGTTGGTGTTGTTGATGTTGGTGTTGGTGTTAATGGTGTTGGTGTTGTTGGTGTTGGTGTTGGTGTTGGTGTTGTTGGTGTTGGTGTTGGTGTTGTTGTTGGTGGTGGTGTATTTCGTTGTGTTGGTGCTGGTGTTGGTGTTGGTGTTGTTTGTGATGTTTTTGGTGTTGTTCTTGGTGTTGGTGTATGTTGGTGCTGGTGTTGGTGTTGGTGTTGGTTTTGGTGTTGTTGGTGTTGGTGTTGTTTTTGTTGGTGTTGGTGTGTTGGTGTTGGTGTTGGTGTTGTTGGTGTTGGTGTTGTTGGTGTTGGTTTTGGTGTTGGTGTTGGTGTTGTGGTTGTTGGTGTTAGTGTTGGTAGTGTTGTTGGTGGTGTTGGTGGTGGTGTTGGTCTTGGTGTTGGTGGTGTTGATGGTTTTGGTGTTGATGTTGTGTTGTTTGTTTTGGTGCTGTTGGTGTTGTTGGTGTTGGTGTTGGTGGAGTTGGTGGTGTTGGTAGAGGTGGTGTTGGTGTTTTAGGTGTTGGTGTTGGTGTTGTTGGTGTTGGGGTTTTTGGGGTTGGTGTTGTTGGGGTTGGTGTTGTTGGTGTTGGTGTTGTTGGTGTTGGTATTGGTGGTGTTGTTGATGGTGTTGGTGGTGGTGGTGGTGTTGGTGGTGTTGGTGTTCGTGGTGTTGGTGTTGGTGGTGTTGTTTTTTTTTGGTGTTGGTGTTGTTGGTGATGGTGCTGTTGTTGGTGTCGTTGGTGGTGGTGTTGCTGTTGGTGTTGTTGGTGTTGGTGTTGTTGGTGTTGGTGTTGGTGTTGGTGTTGGTGTTGTTGGTGTTGATTTTGGTGTTGTTGCTGTTGGTGTTGGTGTTGTTGCTGTTGGTGTTGTTGGTGCTGGTGTTGGTGTTGTTGGTGTTGGTGTTGTTGGTGTTGGTGTTGTTGGTGTTGGTGTTGGCGTTGGTGTTGTTGTTGGTGGTGGTGTTGTTCGTGATGTTGGTGTTGGTGTTGGTGTTTTTGGTGGTGTTGGTGGTGTTGTTGGTGGTGTTGGTGTTGATGTTGGGTTTGGTGTTGGAGTTGTTATTGTTGGTGTTGGTGTTCATTTTGTTGGTGTTGGTGTTGTTGGTGTTGATGTTATTTTGTTGGTGTTGGTGTTGTTGGCGTTGGTGTTGGTGTTGGTGTTGTTGGTGTTCGTTTGGGTGTTGGTGGTGTTGTTGGTGGTGTTGGTGGTGGTGTTGGTGTTGGTGTTGTAGGTGATGTTGGTGGTGTTGGTGGTGTTGGTGTTGGTGTTGGTGTTGGTGGTGTTGCTGGTGTTGGTGTTGGTGTTGTGTTGTTGGTGTTGGTGCTGTTGGTGATGTTGGTGTTGGTGGAGTTGGTGGTGTTGGTGGTGTTGGTGGTGTTGGTGGTATTGGTGTTGGTGTTGGTGTTGGTGGTGTTGGTGTTGGTGTTGGTGTTGGTGTTGGTGTTGGTGTTGGTGTTTTTAGTGTTGTTGTTGTTGTTGTTGAAGCTTGTGGTGTTGTTAGTGTTGGTGTTGTTGGTGTTGTGGTATGTGGTGGTAGTGTTGGTGTTGTTGGTGTTGGTGGTGTTGGTGTTGGTGTTGATGTTGGTGTTGGTGGTGTTGGTGTTGGTGTTATTGTTGGTGGTGTTGGTGGTGTTGGTGGTGTTGGTGTTGGTGTTGTTGGTGTTCTTGGGGTTCGTGTTGTTGGGGTTTGTGGTGTTGGTGGTGTTGGTGTTGGTGGGGTTGGTGTTGTTGCTGTTGTTGGTGCTGGTGTTGGTGGTGTTGGTAGTGTTGGTGGTGTTTGTGTTGGTGTTGTTGGTGTTGTTGTTGTTGTTGTGGGTATTGGTATTGTTGGTGTTGGTGTTGGTGTTGGTGTTGTTGGTGTTGTTGGTGTTGGTGTTGTTGTGTTGTTGGTGTTGGTGTTGTTGGTGTTCTTGTTGTTGGTGTTGGTGTTGTTGGGGTTGGTGTTGTTGTTGGTGGTGGTGGTGTTGGTGTTGGTGGTGTTGGTGTTGTTGGTGTTGGTGTTGGTGGTGTTGTTGGTTTTGCTGTTGGTGTTGGTGTTGGTGTTGTTGGTGTTGGTGCTCTCTGTGTTGTTGGTGTTGTTGGTGTTGGTGGAGTTGGTGGTGTTGGTAGAGTTGGTGTTGTTGTTGGTGTTGGTGTTGTTTGTGTTGTTGTTTTTGTTGGTGTTGGTGTGGTTGGTGTTGATTTTGGTGTTGTTGCTGTTGGTTTGGTGTTGTTGATGTTGGTGTTGGTGTTGTTGGTGTTGGTGTTGTTGGTGTTGGTGTTGTTGGTGTTGGTGTTGGTGTTGGTGTTGGTGTTGTTGGTGTTGGTGTTGCTGTTGTTGGTGGTGGTGTTGTTCGTGGTGTTGGTGGTGGTGTTGGTGTTGGGTTTTGTGGTGTTGGTGGTGTTGTTCTTGGTGTTGGTGTTGATGTTGGTGCTGGTGTTGGTGTTGGTGTTGGTGTTGGTGTTGTTGCTGTTGGTGTTGTTTTTGTTGGTGTTGGTGTGTTGGTGTTGGTGTTGGTGTTGTTGGTGTTGGTGTTGTTGGTGTTGGTGTTTGGTGTTGGTGTTGGTGTTGTGGTTGTTGGTGTTAGTGTTGGTAGTGTTGTTGGTGGTGTTGGTGGTGGTGTTGGTGTTGGTGTTGGTGGTGTTGATGGTTTTGGTGTTGATGTTGTGTTGTTTGATTTGGTGCTGTTGGTGTTGTTGGTGTTGGTGTTGGTGGAGTTGGTGGTGTTGGTAGAGTTGGTGTTGGTGTTGTTGGTGTTGGTGTTGGTGTTTTTGGTGTTGGTGTTTTTGGGGTTGGTGTTGTTGGGGTTGGTGTTGTTGTTGTTGGTGTTGTTGGTGTTGGTGTTGGTGGTGTTGTTGATGGTGTTGGTGGTGGTTGTGGTGTTGGTGGTGTTGGTGTTGGTGGTGTTGTTTTTTTTTGGTGTTGGTGTTGGTGTTGGTGTTGTTGGTGATGGTGCTGTTGCTGTTGTTGGTGTTGTTGGTGTTGGTGGAGTTGGTGTTGTTGTTGGTGTTGGTGTTGTTGGTGTTGGTGTTGGTGTTGGTGTTGGTGTTGTTGATGTTGATTTTGGTGTTGTTGCTGTTGGTGTTGGTGTTGTTGCTGTTGGTGTTGTTGGTGCTGGTGTTGGTGTTGTTGGTGTTGGTGTTGTTGGTGTTGGTGTTGTTGGTGTTGGTGTTGGCGTTGGTGTTGTTGTTGGTGGTGGTGTTGTTCGTGATGTTGGTGGTGGTGTTGGTGTTGGTGTTTTTTGTGGTGTTGGTGGTGTTGTTGGTGGTGTTGGTGTTGATGTTGGGTTTGGTGTTGGAGTTGTTATTGTTGGTGTTGGTGTTCATTTTGTTGGTGTTGGTGTTGTTGGTGTTGATGTTATTTTGTTGGTGTTGGTGTTGTTGGTGTTGGTGTTGGTGTTGGTGTTGTTGGTGTTCGTGTGGGTGTTGGTGGTGTTGTTGGTGGTGTTGGTGGTGGTGTTGGTGTTGGTGTTGTTTGTGATGTTGGTGGTGTTGGTGGTGTTGGTGTTGGTGTTGGTGGTGTTGCTGGTTTTGGTGTTGGTGTTGGTGTTGGTGTTGTGTTGTTGGTGTTGGTGCTGTTGGTGATGTTGGTGTTGGTGTTGTTGGTGGTGTTGGTGGTGTTGGTGGTGTTGGTGGTATTGGTGTTGGTGTTGGTGGTGTTGGTGTTGGTGTTGGTGTTGGTGTTGGTGTTGGTGTTGGTGTTTTTAGTGTTGTTGTTGTTGTTGTTGAAGCTTGTGGTGTTGTTAGTGTTGGTGTTGTTGGTGTTGTGGTATGTGGTGGTAGTGTTCGTGTTGTTGGTGTGTGTGGTGTTAGTGTTGGTGTTGATGTTGGTGTTGGTGGTGTTGGTGGTGGTCTTATTGTCGGTGGTGTTGGTGGTGTTGGTGGTGTTGGTGTTGGTGTTCTTGGTGTTCTTGGGGTTCGTGTTGTTGGGGTTTGTGGTGTTGGTGGTGTTGGTGTTGGTAGGGTTGGTGTTGTTGCTGTTGTTGGTGCTGGTGTTGGTGGTGTTGGTAGTGTTGGTGGTGTTTGTGTTGGTGTTGTTGGTATTGTTGGTGTTGGTGTTGGTATTGGTATTGTTGGTGTTGGTGTAGGTGTTGGTGTTGTTGGTGTTGGTGTTGGTGTTGGGATTGTTGGTGTTGGTGTTGTTGGTGTTGGTGTTGTTATTGATTGTGTTGTTGTTGGTGGTGGTGGTGGTGGTGTTGGTGGTGTTGGTGTTGTTGGAGTTGGTGTTGGTGGTGTTGTTGGTTTTGGTGTTGGTGTTGGATTTGGTGTTGTTGGTGTTGGTGCTCTTGGTGTTGTTGGTGTTGTTGGTGTTGTTGGTGTTGGTGGAGTGTGTGTTGTTGGTAGAGTTGGTGTTGTTGTTAGTGTTGGTAGTGTTTGTGTTGTTGTTTTTGTTGGTGTTGGTGTGGTTGGTGTTGATTTTGGTGTTGTTGCTGTTGGTGTTGTTGATGTTGGTGTTGGTGTTGTTGGTGTTGGTGTTGTTGGTGTTGGTGTTGTTGGTGTTGGTGTTGGTGTTGGTGTTGTTGGTGCTGGTGTTGGTGTTGTTGTATGTGGTGGTGTTGTTTGTGGTGTTGGTGGTGGTGTAGGTGTTGGTGTTTGTGGTGTTGGTGGTGTTGTTCTTGGTGTTGGTGTTGATGTTGGTGCTGGTGTTGGTGTTGGTGTTGTTTTTGTTGGTGTTGGTGTGTTTGTGTTGGTGTTGGTGTTGTTGGTGTTGGTGTTGTTGGTGTTGGTTTTGGTGTTGGTGTTGGTGTTGGTGTTGGTGTTGTGGGTGTTGGTGTTAGTGTTGGTGGTGTTGTTGGTGGTGTTGGTGGTGGTGTTGGTGTTGGTGTTGTTGGTGGTGTTGGTGGTGTTGATGGTGCTGGATTTGGTGGTGTTGATGGTTTTGGTGTTGGTGTTGATGTTGTGTTGTTGGTGTTAGTGCTGTTGGTGTTGTTGGTGTTGGTGTTGGTGGAGTTGGTGGTGTTTGTAGAGTTGGTGTTGGTGTTGTTGGTGTTGGTGTTGGTGTGTTGTTGATTTTGGTGTTGTTGCTGTTGGTGTTGGTTTTGTTGCTGTTGGTGTTGTTGGTGTTGGTGTTGGTGTTGTTGGTGTTGGTGTTTGTTTTAGGTGCTGTTGATTGTGTTGGTGGTGGTGTTGGTGTTGGTGGTGTTGATGTTGGTGGTGTTGCTGGTTATGGTGTTGGTGTTGGTGCTGGTGTTGTTGGTGTTGGTGCTGTTGCTGTTGTTGGTGTTGTTGGTGTTGATGTTGGTGTTGGTGTTGGTGTTGTTGGTGTTGGTGTTGGTGTTGTTGATGTTGATTTTGGTGTTGTTGCTGTTGATGTTGGTGTTGTTGCTGTTGTTTTGTTGGTGCTGGTGTTGGTGTTGTTGGTGTTGGTGTTGTTGGTGTTGTTGGTGTTGGTGTTGGCGTTGGTGTTGTTGGTGGAGGTGGTGTTGTTCATGATGTTTGTGGTGGTGTTGGTGATGGTGTTTTTTGTGGTGTTGGTGGTGTTGTTGGTGGTGTTGGTGTTGCTGTTGGTGTTGGTGTTGGTGTTTGTGTTGGTGTTGTTATTGTTGGTATTGGTGTTCTTTTTGTTGGTGTTGGTGTTGTTGGTGTTGATGTTATTGGTGTTGGTGTTGGTGTTGGTGTTGGTGTTGGTGTTGGTGGTGTTGGTGTTGGTGTTGGTGTTGGTGTTGGTGGTGTTGGTGTTGGTTTTGGTGTTGATGTTGGTGTTGTTGGTGTTGTTGTTGTTGTTGTTGAAGCTGGTGGTGTTTTTAGTGTTGGTGTTGTTGGTGTTGTGGTTGGTGGTGGTGGTGTTGGTGTTGTTGGTGTTGGTGGTGTTGTTGGTTTTGGTGCTGGTGGTGTTGGTGTTGGTGTTATTGTTGGTGTTGTTGGTGGTGTTGGTGGTGTTGGTGTTGGTGTTATTGGTGTTGTTGGGGTTGGTGTTGTTGGGGTTGGTGGTGTTGGAGGTGTTGGTGTTGGTTGGTGTTGGTGGGGTTGGTGTTGTTACGGTTGTTGTTGCTGGTGTTGATGGTGTTGGTGGTGTTGGTGGTGTTGGTGGTTTTGGTGGTGTTGGTGGTGTTGGTGTTGTGTTGGTGTTGGTGGTGTTGTTGGTGTTGGTGTTGGTGTTGGTGTTGGTGTTGGTGTTGGTGTTGGTAGTGTTGTTGGTGTTGGTGTTGTTGGTGTTGGTGTTGGTGTTGTTTGTGTTGGTGTTGTTGTTGCTGGTGTTGGTGTTGTAGGTGTTGGTGTTATTGGTGTTGGTGTTGGTGTTGTTGGTATTGGTGATATTGGTGTTGGTGTTGTTTTTGTTTGTGTTGGTGTTGTATGTGTTGGTGTTGTTGTTGGTGGTGTTGATGGTGTTGGTGTTGGTGTTGGTGTTGGTGTTGGTGTTGGTGTTGGTGATGGCGTTGGTTTTGGTGTTTGTGGTGTTGATGTTGGTGTTGTTGGTTTTGTTGTTGTTGTTGAAGCTGGTGGTGTTGTTAGTGTTGGTGTTGTTGGTGTTGTGGTTGGTGGTGGTAGTGTTGGTGTTGTTGGTATTTCTGGTGTTGTTGATGTTGGTGTTGGTGGTGTTGGTGTTGGTGTTATTGTTGGTGGGGCTGGTGGTGTTGGTGGTGTTGGTATTGGTGTTGTTGGTGTTGTGTGGGTTGGCGTTGTTGGGGTTAGTGGTGTTGGTGGTGCTGGTGTTGGTGGGGTTGGTGTTGTTGCTGTTGTTGGTGCTGGTGTATGTGGTGTTGGTAGTGTTGGTGGTGTTTGTGTTGGTGTTGTTGGTGTTGGTAATGGTTTTGGTGTTGGTGTTGTTGGTGGTGGTGTTGGTGTTGATGTTGGTGTTGTTGGTGTTGGTGTTGTTGGTGTTGTTGGTGTTGTTGGTGTTGGTGCTGTTGAGGTTGGTGTAGTTGTTGTTGGTGGTGGTGTCGGTGTTGGTGTGGTTGGTGTTGGTGTTGGTGGTGTTGTTGGTTTTGGCGTTGGTGTTGGTGTTGGTGTTGTTGGTGTTGGTTCTCTTGGTGTTGTTGGTGTTGTTGGTGTTGTTGGATTTGGTGGTGTTGGTAGAGTTGGTGTTGTTGTTTGTGTTGGTGTTGTTGTTGGTGTTGGTGTTGTATGTGTTGGTGGTGGTGTTGTTGTTCTTGGTGGTGTTGTTCGTGGTGTTGGTGGTGGTGTTGGTGTTGGTGTTGTTTGTGGTGTGTGTAGGGTTGTTCTGGGGTGTATGGGGTGCTCAAGGAGGGGTAGTACCTCTGGTGGAGGTACACGTCGTGCTCTCTATGGGAGTAGTTCGTCCACCTTTGGTCCCCCCTTGTCACCCAGCTCTCACCAGTGGCTCCTAGAAACTGTAGCGTGCGCAGTGGCCACACCCCGGGCAACAGCTTCGACTGGCTGGCTAAACCTGGTGAGGGTAGCCGACGGGTCTCGAACCCTCGGTGATCTAGGTATGTCTACCTAAGCACGTGAAGACTGGATTCGGCGGACTGAGCGGAGGAACCACTAGATGGTCAACGGTCAAGAAGGCGATTCCCAGCAAAGCGTTGTGGAGCGCTAAGGGCATGACAAGACACATAGGACATCATGGCCATCCACTGCACCCGTTTCTGTCTCCAGCCGTCTCGACTCTGTCCTGCCACTGGATCAAGATGGTCTCGGGCGAGAGAGTGAGGTCGACGAACTGCGCAACTCTTTCTCACTTAAATCCAAATCATCGCGCAAGTCACTTTTGTCATCCATCCCATCCCATCATTCACCGACAAGTCCTGTGGCGACAGGCAAGCGACGAAGCGGCAGGTGTGGGTACACTGGGAGCCGTAGCCGTAACCCTGCACACAGGCGGCCCAGGGCATTGGGTCGTTCTTCGCTGACACGGAGCAGCGGTGGAGTCCGGCAGCCCCCTGGGCGACTGAGCAGCCCTCTTCAGGAATGCACTGCTCACCTCCATGGCAAGAGGAAGGGGCTAGAAAAGGTGCCCTAAACATTGCCTGCTCCAGCCTTCCCTAGCCAGCTCACCGCGGCTGGAGGGGACCCTATACCAGCGGTCGAATCACAAAAGACAAAAAGAAGAAAACGAGGATAGTTCCTCTCAAATTGGGCGCATGGAATGTGCGCACACTCCTGGACAGAGACGATGCAGACAGACCACAGAGGAGAACAGCCCTGATTGGTAAAGAACTCGCCAGATACGGCATCGACATCGCAGCCCTGAGCGAGACCAGGTTCGCGGGAGAAGGAGAGCTCTGCGAAAGAGGCTCTGGTTACACATTCTTCTGGAGTGGCAGACCTAGCGAGGAGCGGCGTGAAGCTGGCGTTGGCTTTGCAGTTAGGACAACTCTTGTCAGTAAGTTGGCTGGACTTCCCAAGGGAGTGAACGACAGGCTCATGACCCTAAAACTCCCACTGATGGCTGGAAGGAAGCATCTCACCATCATCAGTGCCTACGCCCCAACCATGACCAACCCAGATGAAGTGAAGGCAAAGTTTTACGAAGATCTTCACACTGTCATTGTCGATGTTCCAAAGGCGGACAAACTCATCTTGCTAGGTGACTTCAACGCAAGAGTTGGCAAGGACAACGTTGCCTGGGAAGGAGTCCTTGGACATCACGGAGTGGGCCACTGCAACAGCAACGGTCTTCTCTTGCTCCAGACCTGCGCTGAGCATGAACTGCTAATCACCAACACGATCTTCCGCCTACCTACCCGTAACCGGACATCATGGATGCACCCCCGCTCAAAGCACTGGCATCTTATTGACTACGTCATCGTGAGGAAGAGGGACAGGCAGGATGTACGAGTGACCAAGTCCATGTGCGGCGCTGAATGCTGGACAGACCACCGCCTCATTATCTCCAAGATCAACATCCGCATTCAGCCTAAACGACGCCCTCAAGGGGAAAAGGCCCCCAAACGGCTGAATGTTGCCAAGCTGAGGACCGCCAGCTGCAAGCAGTCCTTTGCGGACGCTCTGGAAGAGCGCTTGAAATCCACCTCTCCGGACAACCAGAATGTAGAGGCAAATTGGGCATCACTCAGAGAGCTGATTTACACCACAGCTACAGAGACCCTGGGGCCCCAGACCAGGAAACACAAGGACTGGTTTGATGAGAACTGCGAAGACATCAAGCAGTTACTGGATGAGAAACACCACCTCCACCAAGCTTGCCTCAATTACCCCAAGTCCACGGCAAGGAGAGATGCGTTCTACAACATACGCAGAACTGTACAGCAAAAGCTCCGTCAGATGCAGGACAATTGGCTCAGCAACAAAGCCGACGAGATCCAAGGATATGCAGACAGGCATGACTATAAGAACTTCTACAACGCCTTGAAAGAAGTGTATGGCCCCACGTCCTCAGGATCAAACCCCCTCCTCAGCGCAGACGGTAACATACTCATCACAGACAAAGAGAAGATCTTGGAGAGGTGGGCCGAACATTTCGACAACATCCTAAATCGCCCTTCGACAATCAACGAAGAAGCCATCAATCGTCTCCCACAAGTGCCCACCAACGAAGCACTGGATGACCCCCCATCCTTGCTTGAGACCCAGAAAGCAATTTGTCTTCTCTCCAGTGGCAAAGCACCTGGTTCAGATGCCATACCAGCTGAGGTCTACAAGGAGGGGGGAACAGCCCTGACTGAAAGGCTCCACCAGCTGTTTCTCTTGACGTGGGAGCAAGAGACGATTCCGCAGGATTTCAAAGATGCCTCCATTATACATCTCTATAAGCGAAAAGGAAATAGACAGGCTTGTGACAACCATAGAGGCATATCACTGCTTTCTATCGCAGGAAAGATCCTTGCCAGAATCCTGCTCAACCGCCTCACAGCCCACCTTGACCAAGGACTCCTGCCTGAAAGTCAGTGTGGATTCCGAAAAGAACGAGGAACCATCGACATGGTGTTCGCTGCCAGGCAGCTGCAAGAGAAATGTCAGGAGCAGAACTCCGACTTGTTCTCCACCTATGTTGACCTGACCAAGGCGTTTGACACCGTTAGTAGAGAGGGCCTGTGGAAGATCATGGCCAAGTACGGTTGCCCAAGGAAATTCATCGTCTTGGTGCAACAATTCCACGAGGGCATGCAGGCCAGAGTCCAGGACAGCGGAGAGTCATCTGACCCTTTCCCAGTCACAAACGGGGTCAAGCAGGGCTGCGTCCTGGCACCAACACTGTTTAGCCTAATGTTTTCCGCCATGCTGTCAGAGGCCTTCAGAGACGAGGACGTTGGTGTCAACCTGAGGTACCGCACAGACGGCAAACTGTTCAACCTGCGGAGGCTCCAGGCAAAAAACAAGGTTATGACAGACATCATCAGGGATCTGCTGTTTGCCGATGACTGTGCCCTCAACGCTGTCTCAGAAGCCGACATGCAACGAAACGTTAATCTGTTCTCCAGCGCCTGCACAAACTTTGGTCTGACGATCAGTACAAAGAAGACTGAAGTCCTCCATCAGCCCGCGCCTGGAAAGCCCTACGTTGAGCCCAACATCACTGTCAACGGCCAGAGACTAAACACAGTGAACCGTTTCACATACCTAGGCAGCACACTGTCTCAGAATGCTACCATCGATGACGAAGTAAACATTAGAATTGCCAGAGCCAGCTCCACTTTTGGCAGGTTATATCCAAATGTCTGGAACAGAAGAGGCATTACCACTCAGACCAAGCTGAAAGTATACAGGGCAGTGGTGCTCCCCACACTGCTATATGCATGTGAAACGTGGACTGTCTATCAACGCCATGCTAGAAAACTGAACCACTTTCACACAACAAGCCTCAGGAAGATCCTCGGCATAAAATGGCAGGACAAAATTCCAGACACAGTGGTACTGACCAAAGCAGGTCTCCCCAGCATCTTCACCCTCCTGATGCAGTCACAGCTTCGCTGGGCAGGACACGTAGTCCGGATGCCAGACGAGAGACTGCCAAAGAGACTCTTCTATGGCGAGCTCCAGCATGGCCAGCGGTCCCACGGTGGGCAAAAGAAGCGCTTCAAAGACACCCTGAAAGCTTCACTGAAAGCTTTTGCCATCAATCCAGACACGTGGGAACGGGCTGCAATGGACCGATCCACCTGGCGCTCTTCCATCCACAAAGGTGCCAAGACATGCGAGGCAAACAGGATCACTGCCGCAGAAAAGAAGAGGCAAGCCCGCAAGGCCCATGCTGTCAACCCCCCTGGAGACGTCCCACTTGTCCCATGTCCCTTCTGTTCCCGAACCTTCCGTGCCAGGATCGGCCTCGTTAGCCATCTGCGCACACACAGACAGAACCAGTCCCAGCAACCCCCCGGATGACTAGAGTGGTCCTCGTCGACTCGACGGACGAACAACAGGGTTGTTCTTGGTGTTGGTGTTGATGTTGGTGCTGGTGTTGGTGTTGGTGTTGGTGTTGGTGTTTTTGGTGTTGGTGTTGTTTTTGTTGGTATTGGTGTTTTTGGTGTTGGTGTTGGTGTTGGTGTTGATGGTGTTGGTGTTGTTGGTGTTGGTGTTGGTGTTGGTGTTGTGGGTGTTGGTGTTAGTGTTGGTGGTGTTGTTGGTGGTGTTGGTGGTGGTGTTGGTGTTGGTGTTGTTGGTGGTGTTGGTGGTGTTCGTGGTGTTTGTGTTGGTGGTGTTGCTAGTTTTGGTGTTGGTGTTGATGTTGTGTTGTTAATGTTGGTGCTGTTGGTGTTGTTGGTGTTGGAGTTGGTGGTGTTGGTAGAGTTGGTGTTGTTGGTGTTGGTGTTTGGTGTTATTGGTGTTGGTGTTGGTGTTGTTGGTGTTGGTGTTGTTGTTGTTGGTGTTGTTGGTGTTGGTGTTGGTGGTTTTGTTGGTGGTTTTGGTGGTGGTGTTGGTGTTGGTGGTGTTGGTGTTTTTGGTGTTAGTGTTTGTGGTGTTGTTAGTTTTGGTGTTGGTGTTGGTGTTGGTTTTGGTGTTTTTTGTGTTGGTGCTGTTGGTGCTGATGGTGTTGTTGGTGTTGGTGGAGTTGGTGCTGTTGGTAGAGTTGATGTATTTTTTGGTGTTGGTGTTGTTGGTGTTGGAGTTGGTGTTGGTGTTAGTGTTGTTGATGGTGATATTGGTGTTGTTGCTTTTGGTGTTGGTTTTGTTGCTGTTGGTGTTGTTGGTGCTGGTGTTGGTGTTGTTGGTGTTGGTGTTGGTGTTCTTGGTGTTGGTGTTGTTGGTGTTGGTGTTGGCGTTGGTGTTGTTGTTGGTGGTGGTGTTGTTTGTAATGTTGGTGGTGGTGTTGGT
>JAWQFJ010019810.1:10000-13028 GCA_034096865.1 Theodoxus fluviatilis | reverse complement strand
TGCAAACACTGTTGTCTTCTACGATACTTAATGAGCAGAGTGCTAATGAGGACGTTAATTAAACTCCTCACTTCTGCCGGACTTTGTCTGACCTTGTCCATGAAATGTGGTTTGTTACTAAAATCCTTCTTCTACTTGTGTCCCCTTCGTGTGTGTCACTAGACCACAGACCTTATCGTTTGCTGTACAGATACATGTAGAGTTTGCAGAAAAATGTATCAAAGAAACCATTCAAAGCACGCATCATTAAACAGTCAAAAAACAACGATGGTAAGTGTGACCAGACTTCCTTTTCTCTTCCCTCAAAATTAACGCTTACTTCTCATCACCCCTCCCTTCCTCTCCCACTCCCTCCTTCCATCCCCACCCCTTCCCTTCCATCCCCCACCCTTCCATCCCCCACCCTTCCTTCCCCCACCCTTCCATCCCCCACCCTTCCTTCCCCCACCCTTCCATTCCCCACCCTTCCATCCCCCACCCTTCCATCCCCCACCCTTCCTTCCCCCACCCTTCCATTCCCCACCCTTCCATCCCCCACCCTTCCATTCCCCCACCCTTCCACCCCCCACCCTTCCATTCCCCACCCTTCCATTCCCCACCCTTCCATTCCCCACCCTTCCATTCCCCACCCTTCCATCCCCCACCCTTCCATTCCCCATCCTTCCATCCCGCACTCTTCCATCCCCCACCCTTCCATTCCCCATCCATCCCCCACCCTTCCATCCCCCACCCTTCCATCCCCCACCCTTCCATCCCCCACCCTTCCATCCCCCACCCTTCCATCCCCCACCCTTCCATCCCCCACCCTTCCTTCCCCCACCCTTCCATCCCCCACCCTTCCTTCCCCCACCCTTCCATTCCACACCCTTCCATCCCCCACCCTTCCATTCCCCACCCTTCCATCCCCCACCCTTCCATTCCCCACCCTTCCATTCCTCACCCTTCCATTCCCCACCCTTCCATTCCTCACCCTTCCATCCCCCACCCTTCCATTCCCCACCCTTCCATCCCCCATCTTTCCATTCCCCACCCTTCCATCCCCCACCCTTCCATTCCCCATCCATCCCCCACCCTTCCAACCCCCACCCTTCCATCCCCACCCTTCCATCCCCCACCCTTCCATTCCCCACCCCCTTCCATCCCCCACCCTTCCATCCCCCACCCTTCCATCTTCCATCCCCACCCTTCCATTCCCCACCCTTTCATTCCCCCACCCCCTCCCTTCATTCCCCACCCCCTCTCTTCCATCCCCCACTCCTTCTCTTCCATCCCCACCCCTCTCTTCCATCCCCACCCTTTCCATTCCCCACCCTCTCCATCCCTCCTCCTCCACCCCCTCTCTTCCATCCCCCACCACCCACCCTCCCTTCCATCCCCACCCCTACCCCTCCATCCCCACTCCCTTCTTTCCTTCCCCCACCCCTCCCCTCCCTTTCATCCTTCACCCCCCCCCCTCCCTTCCATCCCCCACTCTTCCATCCCCCAACCCCACCTCCACCCCTTTTCATCCCGCACCCCTTCCCTTCCTTCCCCCACCCTACACCCTCCCTTCATTCCCCCACTCCCTCCTTCCATCCCCCACCCTTCCATCCCCACAATTCCATCCCCAGCCCCTCTCTTCCATCCCCACCTCCTCTCTTCCATCCCCCATCCCACAACCTCTCCTCCAGCCCCCACCCCCTCCCTTCCAAACCTACCCCCACCCCCTCCCTTCCATCCCCCACCCTCACCCCCTCCCTTCCATCCCCCACCCCACCCCCTCCCTTCCATCCCCCACCCCCTCTGTTCCATCCCCCACCCCACCCCCTTCCATCTCCCACCCCACCCACTTTCATCCCCCACCCCCTCCCTTCCATCCCCCACTCCTTCTCTTCCTCCCCACCCCCTCTCTTCTATCCCCCACCCCACACCATCCCTTCCATCCCCACCCCCACCCCCTCCATTCCATCCCCACCCCCTCCCTTCCATCCCCATTCCCTTTTTTCCATCCCCCACCCCAGTCCTCCCTTTCATCCCCCACCCCCTCCCCTCCCTTCCATCCCGCACCCCACCTCCTCCATTCCATTGCCCACCCCAATGCTTCCCTTCCACCTCTACAAACACAGACCTTCCCCCCAGGCCTCCCCATCTCTCACTTCCACCCCTATATACCCCCTACCGCCCTCACTACCACCCCAACCGCAAACAGCTGCTGAGAGGCACATGCTCTTCGGGGGTGGGCTTCTTCAACCGAGAGTCGGAGGGTTGAGGATGCGCGCACTGAGTGGCTGGAGTGCCTCGATCCAGAGCTGGAGAAGTGGTCAAGAGACCGCCCGGACTCGGGCCCCTGCTGCCTGGACTGGGAGTATGGGAGTCTGGACCTGGACTGGGAGCGCTGGGAGCGGCTTCCTTGGGGGTGGGTGGGGTTCGACTGTTCGGGACAATTTGTCAGCGGATGGGAACTCTCCACCCTGGAGTGAGGGCATCCATCCCGTGGGGGCGACCGCTTGCGGCCATGGCTCCTGGGAGTCCTCTCCACCAATCGGGGGTGTTCACCACGTGGGGGCGACCGCTCGCTGCCATGGCTCCTTGGACGTGGGCGTTCAACCCGGGCCAGTGAGGATTGGACGGCGCTGTGGGCCCGCTGCTGAGCCGGCTGCCCGCCAGGGGGATGACCACTGGATGACCCCTATCCTCCGCAGGTTCGGCTCTGGCACTGGTCCGGTCAGGGCTGCGCCACGGTCTGCGACCTATTCCACTGTCGTCTCTGGCGCCAAGATACCTTCGGGCCTCCCAGGGGCACCTGAAACAGGGGCAGAAGGTGTGCTCTGGAGGGAGCAGTGTTGGGTCGGGGCAGAGAGGTCCGGGGAGCTAACGGCTGGTAGGGGTG
This sequence comes from Theodoxus fluviatilis, assembly GCA_034096865.1. NCBI lineage: Eukaryota > Metazoa > Mollusca > Gastropoda > Cycloneritida > Neritidae > Theodoxus > Theodoxus fluviatilis. Next base: position 10,159 of record JAWQFJ010019810.1, on the reverse strand, counting down.
TTGCCTCCGCCTGGTACGCTTGGGCAGCCTCCTTCCTGAGGAGTTCCCCACCGGAGAAGTCAGAAACCCGCGTCCCAAAGGAGAAACCTGTCCCCCAGGGGGAACCGGCCAGAGGTTCTGGAACCATTGGAGCACCTGGAGACCCTGCCCAGTCATGAC
>JAWQFJ010019803.1:27500-89966 GCA_034096865.1 Theodoxus fluviatilis | reverse complement strand
CGTCAGTCTGTGGAAGTACGAACTCGCAGCACCCGAGACGCACATGACAGCCATAGCTGACGGTTGAGCCAACGGCCTATCGAAACAAATAACTGTTTACGAGGACTTGATGTTGAGCATCCCATTTCCTTTACTAGTCCAAAACCAACGCTCAGTGTGGTGAGCTGGAATATTGAGGGATTGACAGCAAGACTAGCGGAACCGGGCTTCCTGGATTACCTCTCCAGTTTTGACATCTGTAGTCTGCAAGAAACATTTACAGGACCAGAATTTGAATTTGATATTAAATTCGAAAATCATTTAGTTTTTCATTGCCCTGCTATCAAACTATCTCGACAAGGACGTCAATCTGGAGGGGTACTGGTTCTGGTCAGGAAAGCCCTCGCTCCGTACGTGACACTAGTACCATGCAACTATGACAACATTGTATCTATCAGACTCATAGATGTGATGTGCAAAGATATTGTGATCATCAGAGCCTATATACCTCCGGCGGACTCGCCGTATTACAATGATAGAAGAGTGAAAAATAATCGTCTCCTTTTAGAGGACGTTCTTATTGAAATGCTGGAAGAGTTCCCTAAGGCGGCCTTGCTCATTTGCGGTGACCTCAATGCAAGAACAGGAAGCTGGAACATACATGGTGAAAACGTAGGAGGTGGTACCGCGGGGGATGACGAGATCGAGGTGACAGAGTGTTGCTGTACGAATTACATGAAACCAAGGTCATCTCGTGACCAAACAGTAAATCGGTTCGGCAAAACGCTCATTAGTCTGTGTGAAGCCTATCACTTATGCATTCTGAATGGAAGCGTACAGGGGGATACAGAGGGCACTTTTACCTGTCTGACACAAAACGGAGAAAGTGTGGTTGATTATTGTCTCATCTATCCGGAAAATTTTACCTGTGTAGTAAATCTCAAGATAGTAGGCAGCGTCCATTCCAGTCATATGCCGTTGGAGGTCAGCGTAGGTCCACGGTTACGGCGACAGCGCTTCTCTCCGACGAGCACTAAAACCGTGCCCAGACTGATCTGGGACAAGGATAAAATGGGCAGAGTACGAGAATATCTGCTGAGTGCCGACTTCCGAGAGAAGTTGGCTGAGGCTCGACATTCCATTGATCAAGGATCTGAGCTTGCCCTGCAGCTGTTTGAAAATGCTCTACAGTGCAGTGCCCACTGCATGTATAAGAATGTACCACTGCAGACGACACCTCGCAATTGTGCAAGATGGTATGACGCTGAATGTCAAGACATGAAGAGAACAGCTAAAAACGCCCTTGCACAATATAAATCATCATATACTGCAGTAGACAAAGAAAATTCGCTAGAAAATCTTATAAAGTCACCATACGTCAGAAAAAGCGACAATACCACCAGACAGTATGCACTGAACTTATAAGTAAAACAAAAGATTCAAAGGCATGTTGGTCCATTGTACGTTAAAACACACGGAAAAGTGTTCCACTGCCCAATATCAGTCTAGATATATGGGCCGACTACTTTAGACAACTTTTTAAACACGGTGAAGATGATCGTGAGATTCAAGACGAGGACTTAGACGCCCCAATCACTGAGGGAGAGGTGAAATGGGCTATTAGAAAGATGAGATGGGGGAAGGCACCGGGAGAGGACGAAATTCCAGGCGATCTCTTAAAGTTCGCTGGGGACTTGGTGTTGCCCTTTCTGACAGACTTCTTTGCTCACCTATATGATAGGCAGATCTTCCCCTATACATGGGGTAGATCAATTATTGTTCCCATTTTCAAGGCCGGGGACAAGCTTGACCCCTCGAATTATCGAGGAATTTCCTTGCTTAGTGTTATGAGCAAGTTGTTTTTATCAATCTTGACAGAACGCTTGAAACATGGGCAGAAAATCATGACAAAATATGCTGTGAGCAAGCTGGCTTCCGTTCGGAGCATTCCACAATTGACCATGTCTTCACACTACATTCAGCGTTAGTCAAGAAAGTTTATGGAGGAGGCAGAGGGAAATTGTATGCAGCTTTTATTGATTTTAAAAAAGCCTTTGATTCGGTGCACCGAACATGTCTATGGAAAGTGTTGTTGAAAATTGGTGTGTCGTCGAAACTGATCAACATGTTTAAAGCCGTGTATTCCCAAGTGCATGGCTGTGTGAAGTGGAACTCTGTGCTCTCTGAACTATTTGAATGCCCGTTTGGCGTAAGACAAGGGACAAGTGAGTCGCCGACGATATTTTCTTTGTACATTTCATATGCTGCTGACTATATCCGAGAACGAGGCCAACACGGAATACAATTCTTACCTGGTACCATGGAATTATTTTTACTCCTGTTCGCAGACGATGTCGTGCTGCTATCTACCACACCAGTCGGCTTACAAAACCAAATCACCAACTTAGAATACATCTCAAGAAAGCTTGGACTAATAGTGAACAATGAAAAAACCAAAGTTATGGTTTTTCGCAGAGGGTGGCTATCTGACGAGTGGTGAAAAGTGGTTTCTAAACGGAGAGCCGCTGGAGACTGTAAACAGATACAAATACCTGGGATATGTGTTTTCCACCAAACTCTCTGTTTCCGTGGCATTAGATTACCAAGCAGTCAGAGGAAAGCAGAAGGTTATACAGTTGCTTTTAAGACAATGACGAGCTTGCGTAGTCTGAACACTTTTGTTTTCTTTAAGCTGTTCGATTCTCAAATTACACCAGCCCTCTTGTATGGGGCAGATATATGGGGGATAAAAAAAGTGTGACGACATAGAAAAAACGCATATGTTCGCTTGCAAACGGTTTATGGGTCTGGACGTGAGATCCCCAAATACTATGATTTATGGTGAGACTGGAAGGTATCCCCTTAGCGTGATGGCTTTGCTGAGAGCATTAAGATATTGGTTTAAGCTTGTCAAAATGCCAATAGACAGACTTCCAAAGCAAGCCTACCTGATGCTCACCAATGCCAGCCTGCCAACAGAACTAAACTGGGCTAAGGGTATTGAAAATTTCTTGTCCAGAATAGGTTATAATTTTGTTTGGGCAAATGGAGGATGTACGAATGAAACAAGCGTATTGAAAACAGTAGAACAAAGATTAAAAGATTGCTTCAGGCAGGAATGGTGTGCTAAGCTCGGCAGTGGAGACCGATTTGTCTTCAATAGAACCATGAAAAGCTCATTTCAGACAGAGAGCTACCTGAACGATATCAATATTAAAAAATTTAGGGACACATTTATCCGATTCCGCTTGGGAATAAACGAACTACGGTGTAATGAAAGACTTTATAGGGAGAATGCTGATGTGTCATGTCCTTTCTGTGCAGAGCAAGTAGAAAATGAAGAACATTTTTTAATCCACTGTCCTATGTACAAATCTTTAAGAGAAAAATATATTGCCAAGTAGATAACCACAGCAAGAGATGGATATGGCTATTTAGTCAATGGACAAGACGCTTGGAAAAGTAGAGATGTGGCAATGTACGTATATTATGCAATGGCAACAAGAAATCTGTCGTTGAAAGAAAACTAGTCAGGAGTTGTCCATCTCGTACTACCCAACAGTATTAATATTGTACCTACTGCTACTTTTCTCAACTTAGAAACGCGTAAAGCCAATTTCCTATTGTGTACACTGCCTTTTTAATCCGTCACTCAAGTCTGAAATGCATTAGTATTTTAGCCATTCCTAAGGAGGGTTGCACAATTATTTTAAAGCTGTACATAACGATGATGTGTAAAGTATACATTTTAAAAATAGAATGTACATAGCATGTATGTTGTAAAATTGTCTGATGGGCCGTCAGCTGCAAAAAAGCAATCAATCAATCTCTCTCTCTCTCTCTCTCTCTCTCTCTCTCTCTCTCTCTCTTCTCTCATTCATTCACTATCTCGCAATTCTACCACAACCTAGAGTAGACATTTTCAAAGGCAGTATTACATATTCAGGTGTTATGATATGGAATACACTCCCATTGCACCTAAGGAACAACACTTCCATGAAGTATTCTAAAGCATCCATTCAGATGATCTCATTGCTGTCGCATGTACATATGACACGTATTTGCTTGAACTTGAAAACTCACTGAGTTGACAGTTGTCAAAGGCATCTACTAAAATATTTGTCATTGTTGATCATATTCTTCATATACCTTACCAACTGTTGTACATAGATTAGCTACTATGTTTTTTTTTCTTCTTATCTATCCATGTTTTCATTTCTTTACGAGCAAGGACAATTTGTAAGTTAGGCAGAAATGATAAATAAAGAATCAATCAATCAATCAATCAATCAATCAATCAATATTTCACTCTCTCTTTTTTCACCCCACCCCCGCACCCCTTTCATGTCAAGTATACTTTCAGGATAGTGGTAGTAAACGATTCCTTCTTTTGTGCAGAAAAACTTTTACCCAGTCTCCAAGGGTAAATTAATATTGCTCACCCAGCACAGGAAAGACGAAATATGCAAGTATATGTAGTGATGAGAATGCTTTCTGTCGCTAGACTAAATCATGAGTGATATCCAGCACGTACTTTCAATGAATTGCAGGGGCCTGGCTGACTGAAGCGAGAAAATGCTATTACTCACATAAGGGCTAAAAAGCCTTCCATTATTAGGGTACATGATGTCCATCTTGACGACAAAGGCAGTACGTGCATAATACTGGAGTGGGGTTTACCGTTTTGAAAGGTTAGTGGCTCCACGCAGCAGTAGATCCAGAGGTTTTGCCATTCTGTTTGATAATAACTTCGAGTACAAACTGTATATATAGTTCCGTTACGGACCCCAGGGATACTTATTAGATTGTGGACCTTTCAATATGTAAGAAGTCTAACTGTAGGAAACACATACGGAATTAACGACGACAGCACTTCTTTTCACAGTGAACTTTTTCGAAACGTAAATCTTATTGGGAATGAGGATTTCCTTCAATGGGGAGACAGGAATTTAATTATGGACCAGGAAAAGGAGTGAACAAATTGTGTTCGGCTCAATGATAGAAACGACAGGAAAGTATGTCTAAAGAGTATTACGAAAATAATATGATCTTGTAGGCATATGAAAAGTAAAGCATCCTAGTGCAAGAAGATTGACATGGCGTATGACACATTTTGGAAAGCATGCAATGTTGGATTACGTTTTATGCTCATTTGATGTAGCAAATGCCGTTTCCAGTGAGAATATCAAACATAGGTTACAGGACGGGCCATTCATTTGTGACTGTCTCCCTTTTGATAGGAGAGGAAAGAGACATGGACTTCTTGAAATTTGATTCCAGCCTGCGTAGAGACAAACGATATATTGATATGGTAAAAGGAGCGTTTAGAGGGACGTAGAGGAATATGCTTCTAGTGGATTACATGTTTATGATTTTCAGGGAGTATACTACCGATCGTGCCAGGAATCGTAACAGAGAGAAAGAAGACAGAAAAAAAATCAAAGTCAGTTGTACTTTAGAAGAAGAGATGGAGAAAGAAGGATATAATGAAAAGAAATTAACCTTGTTGAGAGGGAAAAAAGAAGACGATAGAAACTTACAGAAGAAACAGCAAAAAATTCAATCGTTAGATCAAAGACCATGTGGTACGAGAAATGAGAGAAAAGCATATATATACTTTTTATTTTATGAAAGAGGCATTGCAAATCAAAAGTCATCCACAGGTTTCTATGGAATGATGGAGTGGAGCTGAGAAAAGGAACAGAAATACTATAACGGGCTAAATTCTTTTTAAAAAAAACTATATGAAAGCAACGAAGAGGAAATAGAAGACACAATGCCAGTTGACCTAAGAGCAAAAGCTAGAACTAGAAGGCCCAATGACTTTTGAAGAGTTGTCCACAACGTCCAAATCAATGTCGAACAACAAATCGCCAGGAATCAATTGTTCAGAGGCAGGGAATCCTAACCTGCATTCCTAAGGAAATTATAGATAGATCCATTTTGAAGAATTGGAGACCAATATATTTGCTGAATGTAATTTACAAGATGGCATCGGGAATTATTGCAAACTCAAATGAAGTGATGTATTCCATCAATAATTTGAGATGAACAAAGGGGATTTAGAAAAGGGAAATACAAAGATGAAAATGGAAGAATTATTATGATGTCGTACAAGCACCAATGGAACAAAATGTGAAAGGGCATCTTCTAATAGTTGCTTTTGAGAATCAAGTGTCGATAAAATTAATAGAAAAGTGCTTAAATTATTTCGGTTTCGGAAAATCATGTATTAATTGGGTCAGAACAATAAACAAGGGAGAAGAGGCCTATGTGATACATAATGATCACAAATCCCATTTCTCTCCTGTAAAGCGTGGTACGAGGCAGTGGGATCCTCTGTCATGCTACGTATATCTACAACATGCGGAAATACTGCATTCTTTTAATTATTGTTAATGGAGATATAAAAGATTTTCAGATTAACAACAGAGAATACACAATATGTCAGTTCGAAGATGACACTTTGTCCTTGATGGCACCGAGAGATCTCTCCGACCTGCTCTTCGTACCCTTGATGCATTTAGAGTTATATCGGAACAAAACATGAGATCCAACAAAACCAAGGATGTATGGAAAGGATCTATGGATAACTCCTCATTCAGACTGTGCTCTAACGAAAAGTTAAACTGGACAGCTGGTCAGTTTAGAATACTAGGGGTGGTCTTTACGAATAACATGGAAGATATGCAGAAATTAAACTATCAAATGGTGTCTAAATATGTCAAAAAAATGCTTCGAGCCTGGAGAAGGAGAAATTTAAGTTTTCTTGGGCAAAATCATTGTTGTCAAATCATTAGGTGTATCAAAATTGAATTGCTTTCATATGAACATCCCACGACCTCCACATTCGATGATGAAGGAAATTCAAAATTATAATTTTATCTGGGCTGACAAAAATGATATAATCCAGAGATCAGTATCTCCCCAGTCATACTAGAAATGAGGTTTTAAAAAGATCGACTTTTATAAATACAATCAGGTATTAACATTTATTTAGATGGATAGAGCATTGCTGGTGACAGAGTGATTAAACAGAGTGTGAATGTAGGATATCAGGACACTGAGTGAAGGTAGGATATCAGGACACTGAGTGAAGGTAGAATATCAGGACACTGAGTGAAGGTAGGATATCAGGACACTGAGTGAAGGTAGGATATCAGGACACTGAGTGAAGGTAGGATATCAGGACACTGAGTGAAGGTAGGATATCAGGACACTGAGTGAAGGTAGGATATCAGGACACTGAGTGAAGGTAGGATATCAGGACACTGAGTGAAGGTAGGCTATCAGGACACTGAGTGAAGGTAGGATATCAGGACACTGAGTGAAGGTAGGATATCAGGACACTGAGTGAAGGTAGGATATCAGTACACTGAGTGAAGGTAGGATATCAGGACACTGAGTGAAGGTAGGATATCAGGACACTGATGGGGCATTTCAGCATTTTCACCAGTACTCGGTCTGCATCGGCTGCTTTTCGGAGCTTAAGACAATCAATGGCTGATACTATTTCGTGTACCGTTTTCTCAGAATCCAGCTCAGTCTAGTCTAGTTTTATCTATGCCATGTCATGATCATTAAGGTCCTGTAAAATGTTTTAAAAGTAACTCCACCATTCCTCTTTGGAGATATTATGCTATGCTGGAGTTTAAATACTTGAACTCCTCTCATTTTCCAGAACGTTTGTGACTTATTCACGCAACTATATTCAACCAGTGCTTCGGCTCTTCGATAATCGGATTTTTTTTCGATTTAACAAGAGCCTTGTAGTTTTTTCGACTTGCAATATACCGAGCTTTGTCTTTTTATGCTTTGTTCTTTTGATGACACGATAAAAATATTGTTGTTTTCGTTCTGCACTTACGACATTCTGTATCAAACCGAGGTAACTTACTTGGCACAATCTTATGATACAAAATATCGTTTCCGCACACTGACCTGCTTCCTAACAATATTTGTTTATTCCGCCATAACATCAATATATCAAGACTCTGTGTGTGATCTTTCGTCGTCAATGCTAACATAGTGCTGTATAATAGTTCTCTTATATTGGTTCCATTATGATAAGATAATTCATTGTTCCATACAAATTTATTTTCATTTACTTTAACACTGTCCTTTTGCATTGATGAAAAATGCTCTCGAGTATCACATGCAAATATGCATGGGAGGACAAAACTGAATCTGTTTTCTTCAAATCACTACCAAAATGCAAAATGTTGTAGATATAATAAAATAATACACAACACTTTTTCGTTTGGTTCCAATAATGTTAATTCACATGAAGGTGGTGCACCTACACATCCATTTAGAATCGTAAAGTCTGAAGATGGCACACAGTGTGAAAAGCGACCAATCAAATTCATTTACAACTTTGCCTCGTGATGTGCGCGTTTCCTCTACCGCGACCGAACGAACATCACATGCACTCCACTCACTCGTGTCATGACAACTTGTCCTGCCATTAAAATCTCTACACAGAAGAATTTTACAGTGAGTATACTCAATGCAAAGTTCAGCCATGCAGTTCTCTAATGCAACAACATCTGCTTCATCTGCGCAATTGTAGTGCGGTGACTCAGCAGATGGGACCTCAACCTGTAAACAAACATGAGGATAATGTGTGTGTGTGTGTGTGTGTGTGTGTGTGTGTGTGAGAGAGAGAGAGAGAGAGAGAGAGAGAGAGAGAGAGAGAGAGAGGAGTGAGAGAGAGAGAGAGAGAGAGAGAGAGAGAGAGAGAGAGAGAGAGAGAGAGAGAGAGAGAGAGAGAGAGAGAGAGAGAGAGGGAAGGAGGGGAGAGGGGGGGGGGGGGGGTTATACGCATTTTCTTTGAGCTTCGATCAATTGTCCCTGGATTGATAGGCTATCCTCTTTCCTCTACCACTGTTACTTTTGAAGCTGCTTGGTCTCGGCGTGTTTTACCTATGTATGTATTTTGATCCCTTCTGGTCTGCCTCACCATGCACACACCATCTCCAGTGTCGACGAGCAGTGCTCGAGCGCGGTCGACGTGCTGTCACGTGGTTGGAGCTGGTGACAGGCTTCAAGGTGCTGCCCCCTGGGGGCCACTTCCGGGACGAGAACGAGGTTATCCACGTGCTTTCCAATGGCATCATGCTCCGAGAGTAAGTCTCCCACTGGACAGCCTGCTCTTTGGAGCTTCACATTGGCCTAGAAGAGAGAAACTTGCTTATCTCATGCAACCCGAAAACGTCAATAGAGCATAGTGTAGTTCCGACTGAGAAGGCTTTAATATCGACTTCATGGCAACCCGACAACACGTGTGCAAATAGTACCAGAGGGGCATCCCAAATCCATGTCACCAAGTGTCACTCCCAGGCATGTGGGTGAGTAGCAGCCGAAGTCTCCCTTGTTTTCATCATCAGTCAGTCAAGCAGCCAGTCAGTCAGTTAGTCAGTCAGAGCCCTAAGGAATGGTGGAAGTCACGGCAGCTTATGAAATGTTACGATGAAAGATGCGGTTTGATATTTGAAATGATACTTCTGAGCTACATCCCTTACACGTTATTACGATACTTCCTTTCGAGAAAACTCTTCGCCATCCAGTAAGAGATAACTTTGTCTTGTCATGCATGATTTTCTTATGGCACATTAAGAAAATTCAAAGTCAATACATTTAACGTAGACCTGACGATGAGAGATTGACTTTTCAGTTTTTATTCTTCCACGCCATGATGAAGTAATGGTGAAAAGCTCGCATAAACGTATATATACGTACACACACACACACACGAACGCACGCATATACATACTCACGCGCACGCATGCACACATTCACACCCCCGTATACGCATGCACACCCAATCCCTCAGATCCACACGGACACAAACGCGCACACACGCACACAATCGCACTCAATTCGCGCTCACGAGCATGAGCACGCTCTCTCTCTCTCTCTCTCTCTCTCTCTCTCTCTCTCTCTCTCTCTCTCTCACGAGCACCCTTCGCTACTTTTAGGGTCTTTAATTTCGTTTGTAAATGTATTTCTTGTATAGTTATTCATTACTATACTGTTTGTAAATATATTATAACATCAGATGGGTCGTCGGCCGAATAAAGATAAATCAACCAATAAATCTCTCTCTCTCTCACACACACACACACACACACACACACACAAACACACACACGCGCACACACACACACACACACACACACACACACACACACACCTGCATGAAGACAAACCAGCTCACTTAATGAGTAAAGCGGAGAAATAACAGCTTTTTGCCTTCAGGTTAATGAACCGACTGAGTCCCGGTCTCGTTGATCGTCTGATCGCCAATGGTCAAGTGCCCTACCACCACGGAGCCCATCCCATCCAGGTAAGGGTGCAAAATGCAACGAACGAACAAAGTGTCAATTTTTGGCAGGATCCCGGCGGGCGACCTAGTACCTCGTGTTACCACATTTCTAACATGTGTCAGGCCGACTATGACGGCAGGGCACATAACAAACTTCATGAAGTATCTTCCGTGTGGGGTGAGCGACTCTCCCCCACATGATTCACGAGAAGAGAGGAAGATGGGCTCTGCCGTTACCGGATCGGCCATTCTGTTCTGAACCACTCCTATTTGTTGCGGTCGAAGCCTCCATCGGAGTGCTGCACCTGACAGTGCAGGCTCACAATGCGGCACGTTCTGGTGGAGTGCCCTCGACTTGCTCATCTACAGAGTGGGTCGAGCAGTCTGTCAGAAATTTTTTTAAGATTCTGTGATAAAAGTTTTGATAGATTCTGAGTATTATTCTCGTTTATAAGTCGTACTATATGTCTTAATTGTTTTCGATATTTCTCCACGTATCTGTCTTCTGAGGTATTCTTTTAATTGCACATTTTTAATCAGTGAAAGTATGTTGTTGCCTTGGATGGCCTTCACGGCTGATGAACCACTTATCCTTTAGTGTTTTGTCAGTGACAGGGAAATTGAGGTGTGAAATTTTGCCCTTTCGCCCTTTATGAGTCTTCATGTTTAAAGGCTCTACACAGTCTTTGCTGGCTGGTGGGCAGTGGGATTCGATTTAATTGATTTCATATCACTAATTAGATGGATTTTCAGCTGTCGATAAAAGTTTTAATTCTGTGTTAAAGATGGGTGTTTCTTAATGTTGGGGCCTTATATAGCCTGCAAGGCTGATAGGCCCTTAAACTCCATCCATGCATCCATCGGCAGCTCTACTGCAATGCTGGAATAGCAAAAACTTCAGGCAACACGAGAGAGAGAGAGAGAGAGAGAGAGAGAGAGAGAGAGAGAGAGAGAGAGAGAGAGAGAGAGAGAGAGAGAGAGAGAGAGAGAGAGAGAGAGAGAGAGATTGATTGATTGACTTTTATTGGGGCCGACGACCCAAAGTTCAATATACAGTTGAAAAAATCCCGATATGATATATACATGTAGAATTACATTAGAACATTCCTCATTTTATACAAGTCGTGGACGTGAACACTGAACATTATCCTGCCTGCAATGCTCAATTCAAACTGATTTAAAACATTCCGTTTTAAAATAGTATATATACAAACTCAGTAACAAATTCATCCCTGAGGTACCTTAAGGGAACGCCATCCACAATTGACAAGATCACAGGTCAATTACGTGATGGACAATTACCAGCACTGTCTAAATACGAGTTTGGGGGGAAAGTTTCTTCTCCCGAAGATTGAGTGCATAGTACACATACATGGCCACATCTCGTATGCACATTGTACTCGATGAATTCATTAGTTGTGCACATGTATAATACGTCCCTGTGTAAATATGTTTTTGGATATATTTCTTTCGAAGATCTGCATAGGTAGTACATTTTAACAGTACATGTTCCTCATTTTCAACTTCTGGACAAAAGGGGCACTTCATGTCCTCGTCTATCTGGTTGTAACGATGTCTGTTACACTTCAGATCATTTAACCCGTATCTAAATCTTACAAAGGCATCACGGAATTTCTTAATTGTAATTGCGCGTAGATACTCTTCAGATCCAAAGGTGGTTTTGAATGAGCAGTACCAATGGTACCTCTCGCTTAGAATATTACTGTCGTGCTATTCTGAGAGAGAGAGAGAGAGAGAGAGAGAGAGAGAGAGAGAGAGAGAGAGAGAGAGAGAGAGAGAGAGAGAGAGAGAGAGAGAGAGAGAGAGAGCGAAATAATTGTTGTGAAGGCCTGTCGTCCCATTACAATTAAAGGAGAGTGACGCAAAACAATAACAAAAACGCACGGACGTAAACAGAGCTGGAATGCAGTCGTGCAAAGTCAAAGTCTGCAATGCACGAACAATCAACACAGTCTGTTGCACCATTTTCGAGCTGTTCGTGGAGTTTGTACTGTCTGCAGTGCACAATTACTTGCTGCATGCACACTCTGACTATATGGTCGGTCTGCGTCATCATCCCCGGCACGAAGTCGTGATGTTGGTCGCCTGCGGGTGGGCAAAGGGCATGTGATGAGACTCGCGAAGCAGGAGTTGCTGACGGCATGGACGACAGCCTCTGTAATATCTGATGTTCTATGTCTTTGTCCGGCTAGGTCGAGGAGCAGAATTGATGGCAGTTTCTTCTCGCAACTCTTCATGTTGCGGCAGCAATCAGACACTCGATCTGTCAACCACTCGTTCATCACCCGCTGGAGAATTTCCTCGCAGTCTCCAATGGTAAGATCAAAAATCGTGAATATACACGATCTTTAGTAAGATGAGGGGTTTCGCGGTAGGAGAAGCAGTGTTGGTTTCGTTTTGCCATGGATATTAGCTGCAGGTGTCTCACAGGCCTTTAGTCTTCACTGTGGCCAAGTATAGATGTAGTAGTGGCAGCCTGCGAAAAACCTGACCATCAGCTGGAAAAAATCCACACATTTCGCGTTTTCCTTGGCCTTAAACGAGGTCATTTGAAAACGAATCCTTGCTGTTTTTGCATGCAAATAAATCTTATTCATTCCTTTTTTCGTTGAGTGTATTTCATGTATGTATAATGTTTACTGAATGCAAGCGAACAAAAAAAGAACAGAATGTATTCACCCTTTCACTGAGCGTTTCTTCCCCCTGCGCGATAGCTGTAAATAGAATCGCGAAAGGGTAACTCTTTATTTGACGTCTAGCAGAGTACAGGCATGGTACACACGTACATTTGGTACATTACATTAGTCCTCTTCGCTCCGGTCGGAGCATAGGGCCTCCACTGCAAGTCTCCACCTCTGTCGGTCTTGGGCTGCCCTCTTTGCCTCTCCCCATGTCATCCGGACTGTCCTCAGCTCTGCCTGTAGGGTTCTTTTCCAGGTCAGTGCTGGTCGACCACGCTTCCGTTTACCCTGAGGGTTCCAGTCCAAGGCGTGGCGTGGAATGCAGGCATCGTTTCTGCGCAGGGTGTGCCCAATCCACTTCCATTTCCTTCTTTGGATGGCGTTGACGATCGACTCCTGCCTGGTACGTTGCCAGAGTTCTTTGTTGGAGATTCTTTCTGGCCATCTGATACGCAGGATCTGGCGGAGGCAGGTGTTGATGAAGACTTGCAGCTTGTGGCCGATGCTCTTGGTATGTCTCCAGGTTTCAGATCCGTAGAGCAGCACAGATTTAACATTTGTGTTGAAGATCCTCAGTTTGGTGTGACGGCTGAGGCTCTCATTTCTCCACACTGGTTTCAGGGTGACGAAGGCGTGTCGTGCTTTGCCTATCCTGGCTCTCACGTCTTCATCTGTCCCTCCAGTCTTGCTGACCACGCTGCCCAGGTACGTGAAGCGTTCGACGTCCTCTATGGCTTGACCATCAATGGTGATGGGATCTTTCCTGGAGGCGTTCACTCGGAGGCTCTTGGTCTTGGGGACGTTGATCTCCAGTCCTGTTGTCTTGGCAATGTCGTGCAGCCTCTCCGTCTTTGCTTGCATGTGCCCATGGGTGTGTGACAGGAGGCCGATGTCATCTGCGAAGTCCAAGTCTTCCAGTTTGCCAGTGAGTGTCCACTGAATGCCCCGTGGTTGGTCCGTAACAGTCTTCATCACCCAGTCGATCACCAGGGAGAAGATTAAAGGAGAAAGGAGACATCCTTGTCTCACTCCGGTGTTGACGTCAAATGGCGGCGACAGGTCAGTGTTGTGCACAACTCTGCAGCTGGTGCCTTCATAGAGGTTCTGGATTACGCTGACGATCTTCTGAGGGATGCCATAGTGTCTGAGGATTCTCCAAATGGTTGCCCTATCCACCATGTCAAAGGCTTTCTTGAAGTCCACAAAATTGACATAGAGTGGTGACTGCCATTCCAGCGACTGTTCAATGATGATCCTGAGGGTCGCTATCTGGTCAGTGCAGGAACGCCCAGCTCGGAATCCTGCTTGCTCTTCCCTCAGTCTGGTGTCGACGGCCTCCTTGATTCTCTCGAGGATCACCCTGGTGAAGACTTTTCCTGGGAGTGACAGGAGCTGAATTCCTCTCCAGTTCTGGCAGTTGCTGAGGTCTCCTTTCTTCGGGATTTTGACAATGTGTCCGGTCTTCCATTCTTCCGGCACTTCCTCCCTCTCCCAGACTTCCTGCAGCAGGTCGATCATGATTTCCGCTGTGGCTCCAGGATCTGCCTTCAGGGCCTCAGGTGGGATGTTGTCTGGTCCTGGTGCCTTCCCACTCTTTATCTTCTTGATGGCGCTGATCACTTCTGCTCTGGAGATTGGGTCCAGACTGACATCAAGGTCCTCTCCTTCCTCAACCATGGAGGGGTTTCCAACAAGTGTGCCGTTGAGGAGGCTGGCAAAGTGCTCCTTCCACCGATCCAGTTGGTCTGCTGCCTTGCTGAGAACGTTTCCATCTCTTCCACGGACTGGTCTGTTGGTGTTCGTCTTCCTCTTAGAGAGCTGTCGTGTGATGTCATATAGGGTCTTCATGTCGTTCTTCTCCGCTGCCTCTTCTGCTTCAGTAGCAAGTTTATCCACCAGCTCCCTCTTGTCTCTCCTCGCACTCCTCTTCACTTCCTTGTTCCTCAGGTTGTACTCTTGCTGAGTCTGCTTTTTCTGTGCTCTGGTTCTGGCGTGGTTGAGTCGCTGCTTGGTGTCTCGTCTCTCCTCAATCTTCCTGATTGTCTCCTCTGAGAGCCAGCTCTTGTACTCCCTTTTTCTGAACCCAAGTAGTTCTTCGGAGGCTGCAGTAAATGTGAACTTGACTCGTTCCCACTTCTTCTCCAGGGAGCCATCCTCCAGATCAGCCAGCACCTGATATCTGTTCGTTAGCGAGATGGCGAAGTCCTTCTGTTGTGTTGTTGTCTTCAGCTTGGAGACGTCGAAGCGAGGGTGCCTCTGTGGACCAGTTTTCTTGACAGCTCGGATCCTGACTTTCAGTTTTCCAATCAGCAAGGCATGGTCAGATCCTGCATCGGCACCTCTGTAAGCTCTGACATCCAGTAGGGTTCTTCTCCACCTCCGTGAGATCGTCATGTGGTCGATCTGGTTCTCGGTTCTTGAGTCCGGGGACATCCACGTGACCTTGTGAATCCTGCGGTGAGGGAATATAGTTCCACCAATCATCAGGTCGTTCTGTTGACAGAAGTCTGCAAACATCTCGCCGTTCTCGTTCATGTCTCCGACACCCTGTGTTCCCATGATGAGTTCCCGACCGGTGTTGCTGTCTCCCACCTTGGCGTTAAAGTCACCTTGGACAATGGTGATGTCTCTGTTTGGAGTCCTCTCCACCACACTCTGCAACTGTTCATAAAACTCATCCTTGGCCTTTTGTTCTGCTGCGTTGGTCGGTGCGTAGCACTGGATGAGAGTCACTTTCTGGAACTTGGAGTGGAATCGTGCTGTCAGGATTCTCTCGCTGATGGGTTCCCACTCTATCAGACTTCTACTCGCTCTCTTGGACAGCATCAGGCCGACGCCATTCCTGTGGTTGTCGTCCTCGTTCGGCGGACCCGAATATAGCAGAAGATGCCCTGAAGCCAAGGTGACTTGTCCGGATGATGTCCATCGAACCTCGCTAAGTCCCAGAATGTCTATCCCGTACTTCTCCGCTTCTCGCGCCACTTGCGCTGACTTTCCTGTCTCGTAGAGTGTTCTCACATTCCATAATCCAATCCTTGTCACGGTCTTGGGGAAGAGAAGGTTCATCGGCGAGTCAACTCCCTCTCGGGTTTGGTTGATCCGCTTCATACACTCTCCCCCGGGTCGTATACCTTTATCATCTGAGGTTTCCTTTGCAGTGTTGGTTTCTGTAGCAAGAAGCGTTTTTCCAGGGTGGGGTTGCTAGCCCCACGCCCAACCCTCCTCCTTTCGCAAACGGGCTTGGGACCGTCTATGGCGGAGTTACATTTGGTAATTTGTTATGAAAATGTAGATAACAGAATGCAGATCAACTGACACGTGGGATCAATTTTTGACTCACATGCGAAGCAAAAGTCTATGTACTCACCCGTGTCGTCCGTCCGGGTGTCTGGGCGTCCGTAAGAAAACTTTAACGTTGGATTTTTCTCAAAGACTATTAGAGTATAACAACACCCAATTTGGCATGATGGTGTATGATGACAAGGCGTCAAAAAACATACACAGTGACTTGACCTTAATTCAAGGTCAAGGTCGCAGGGGCCGTAAATGTTGTCTAAAAAAGCAATTTTTCACATTTTCCCAATTTTCTCTGAAGTTTTTGAGATTGGATACCTGACCTATATATGGTTTATAGGGCAAAGTAATCCCTATCTTTTCATATCAGTTTGATTTATCTTGCTTCAAGGTCAAGGTCACAGGAGCTGTATAAAGTTGGATTGTATACATATTTTGAAGTGACCTTGACCCTGAACTATGGAAGATAACTCTTTCAAACTTCATAACATTGTAGTACACATGTTATACTTTCATACTAGGACACCCGTGTTGTCCGTCCAGAAATCCGGGCGTCCGGGCGTCCTGTCGTCCGTAAAAAACTTTAACGTTGGATTTTTCTCTGAGACTATTAAGTCTATAAACACCCAATTTGGCATGATGGTGTATGATGACAAGGCGTCAAAAAACATACATAGTGAGATGACCTTGCTTCAAGGTCAAGGTCACAGGAGCTCTTCAAATTTGGATTGCATACATATTTTGAAGTGACCTTGACCCTCAACTATGGAAGATAACTGTTTGAAACTTTATAATTATGTGGGGCATATGTTATAATTTCATCATGAGACACATTTGGTCATATATCATCAAGGTCAAGGTCACTTTGACCTGTATGAAATGTGACCAAAATGGGGTAGTGAACCACTAAAAGTGACCATATCTCATGGTAGAAAGTGCCAATAATCACCATTGTGCTTCCTATGTCTTGAATTAACAGCTTTGTGTTGCATGACCTTGGATGACCTTGACCTTGGGTCAAGGTCACATGTATTTTGGTAGGGAAAATGTGTAAAGCATTTCTTAGTGTATGATGTCATTGCTAGGTTGAATTGTTTGACCTTGACATTGAGGGTCACCTGAAGGTCAAGGTCATGTAAAGGTCAAGGTCAAGGTCAAGCATGTGAGTCGTATGGGCTTTGCCCTTCTTGCTAAACAATCAAAGACTAACACAAAAACGTTGGGATGTTTTTTGCAACAGCTGGCTAATGTTTACACACTGTGCGAAATGTGACGTTCAAACTGGCCTCAAACTACTACCAAAATAAAGGAGGATGCTTGTCCTTTGGAACGAAGTATTACACTGAGGCATCTATGCTATGTCGTTTGCTAGATAGCCAGTCAAAAAGGCAAGGGTATCCGGCCTCTGGAAGCATCTCGTTCGGCAGCCCCAGTTAAATGTATCTATGGACGGATTGAGTGTGTTTACATTTGGTGAGATTATCATAAATGATCATGAATCTTTTTAGTCTTAGTGTGTGTTATCTTTATTTTCTTTCGAACAATTAAGAGTAAAAGAACTTTTTGTTGACTCGTGCGATCGAAATCACATTGATTGGACCTATGCCTCGTATCGAGTGCATTTTACATTTGCTTTTCGCCGTTTTTGCAACAGCTGGCTAATGTTTACACACTGTGCGAAATGTGACGTTCAAACTGGCCTCAAACCACTACCAAAATAAAGGAGGATGCTTGTCCTTTGGAACGAAGTATTACACTGAGGCATCTATGCTATGTCGTTTGCTAGATAGCCAGTCAAAAAGGCAAGGGTATCCGGCCTCTGGAAGCATCTCGTTCGGCAGCCCCAGTTAAATGTATCTATGGACGGATTGAGTGTGTTTACATTTGGTGAGATTATCATAAATGATCATGAATCTTTTTAGTCTTAGTGTGTGTTATCTTTATTTTCTTTCGAACAATTAAGAGTAAAAGAACTTTTTGTTGACTCGTGCGATCGAAATCACATTGATTGGACCTATGCCTCGTATCGAGTGCATTTTACATTTGCTTTTCGCCGTTTGGGCGATGTATTAAGAAAAATAACAGCTAGATCAAATGCATAAGTGTTTCTTCGAGCAACCACAATTTTATCACAGGCTGATTATATAAGGAAAGGTGTAATAATGGTAGTATACACCAACACATGTGTCAGGACTGCTTTTGTTGCTTTCGTGTAGGACCAGTTGCCAAATATTCGATGAAGTTAAGGGTTTTGTGTCTTAATGACACCAATATTGTGAGGGAAAATGTGAAAAAGTCCAGCAATCCGATTTCTGTACCATATGAATAAGTATAATGCATAATAAAAGCACTGATTGCCTGGTATGGCAATGTATTTAGTGGAATGTGTTGTGGTTATAAATCATAGAGTGACCATGAAGGTACGGACATTTCTTCCTCCTTCATTTGTTTAAAATGACCAACATTCAGGACCGATCTCTCCTCTAATACTAAGGGATGAAAGACGACATGTGCATATGTATATGTATGTGTGTGTCTGTGTAAGTGTGTGTCCGCACACGCGTGTACTGGTGTGTGCGTGCGCGCGCGCGTGTGAGACAGTTCTACAGTCAACACGATTACGAACAAGTCGATCTCATCCTAGCTCCTAGAGAAACCAGCTCAGGAACAGACATCAGTGCTCAGATTTTTGACTCACATGCGAAGCAAAAGTGAGTCTATGTACTCACCCGTGTCGTCCGTCCGGGCGTCCGGACGTCCAGGCGTCGGGGGGTCCGGGCGTCCGGGCGTCCGTGAAAAACTTTAACGTTGGATTTTTCTCGGAGACTATTAAGTCTATCAACACCCAATTTGGCATGATGGTGTATGATGACAAGGCGTCAAAAAACATACATAGTGACTTGACCTTGCTTCAAGGTCAAGGTCGCAGGGGCCGTAAATGTTGTCTAAAAAACAGCAATTTTTCACATTTTCCCAATTTTCTCTATAGTTTTTTAGATTGGATATGTGACCTATATATGATTTATAGGGCAAAGTAATCCCTATCTTTTGATACCAGTTTTATTGACCTTGCTGCAAGGTCAAGGTCACAGGAGGTCTTTAAAGTTGAATTGTACGCATATTTTGAAATGACCTTGACCCTGAACTATGACAGATAACTTTTCCAAACTTCACAACATTGTAGTATACATGTTATACTTTTATACTAGGTCACCTGTGTCGTCCATCCGGGTGTCCAGGCGTCCGTCCTGGCGTCCGGGCAGACCGGGCGTCTGGGCGTCCTTTAATCCGTAAAAAACTTTTACATTGGATTTTTCTCGGAGACTATTAAGTCTATCAACACCCAATTTGGCATGATAGTGTAGGATGAAAAGGCGTACCAAAACATTTATAGTAACTTGACCTTGCTTTTAGGTCAAGGTTACAGGAGCTCTTTAAAGTTGGATTGTATAGATATTTTGAAGTGACCTTGACCCCGAACTATGGAAGATAACTCTTCCAAACTTCATAATATTGTAGTACACATGTTATACTTTCATACTAGGTCACCCGTGTTGTCCATCTGGGTGTCCGGGCGTCTGGGCGTTCGGTCATCCGGGCGTCCTGCCGTCCGTAAAAAACTTTAACGTTGGATTTTTCTCAGAGACTATTAAGTCTATCAACACCCAATTTGACATGATGGTGTAGGATGACAAGGCGTACAAAAACATACACAGTGACTTGACCTTGCTTCAAGGTCAAGGTCGCAGGGGCCGTAAATGTTAAAAATCAGCCATTTTCACATTTTCCCAATTTTCTCTGACGTTTTTGAGATTGGTTACCTGACCTATGTATGGTATATAGGACATAGTAATCCCTATCTTTTGATACCAGTTTGATTGACCTTGCTTCAAGGTCAAGGTCACAAGAGCTTTTTAAAGTTAAATTGTATACGTATTTTGAAGTGACCTTGACCCTGAACTATGGAAGATACCTGTTTCAAACTTTATAATTATGTGGGGAACATGTTATACTTTTATCCTGAGACACATTTGGTCACATATCCTCAAGGTCAAGGTCACTTTGACCCTTATGAAATGTGACCAAAATGGGGTAGTGAACCACTAAAAGTGACCATATCTCATGGTAGAAAGTGCCAATAAGCACCATTGTGCTTCCTATGTCTTGAATTAACAGCTTTGTGTTGCATGACCTTGGATGACCTTGACCTTGGGTCAAGGTCACATGTATTTTGGTAGGGAAAATGTGTAAAGCAGTTCTTAGTGTATGATGTCATTGCTATGTTTAGTTGGTTGACCTTGAAAGTCACCCGAAGGTCAAGGTCACGTTAAGGTCAAGGTCAAGCATGTGAATCGTATGGGCTTTGCCCTTCTTGTCAAGGAATTTGAATCTAGAAGTCAAACAAGCAAGAGATGACTTAGCATTTGAAACAAAACACCTTTAATGGGACTGTGCCAAATATCAACCTCACTGGCAAAAGCATTTAAATTTTACAGCTATTTACAGAATCGTGAGTCATCCAACGCATACATCCAACAAGTTTTTGACTCACATGCGAAGCAAAAGATAGTCTATGTACTCACCTGTTTTGTCCGTCCGGGCGTGGTGTCGTCCGTAAAAACTTGTATAACGTTGAATTTTTCTCGGAGACTATTAAGTCTATCAACACCCAATTTGGCATGATGGTGTAGGATGACAAGGCGTCAAAAAACATACTGTGGCGACAACACGTTTCCTCCCACGGCTGTTTGTTATGGTTATCATTGGGGATTTGTTAATACTCTGCCAGACCGTAGTAATGTGAATACATAAACTGCCAAACCGGTGTGGGTCTAGATATACACCCTATTTCATTGTGGAATTGAAGGGGGCAAGAGACGGATAAATATTAGGCAGTCATAGTGCGTCCTCTACGAACTTCGCATTGGTATACTTCGTGTCTACATCAGGGTGCGTGCGCATCACAAGAAAGTGACGAGAGCGTAAAATCATGTCAACACAAACGATGGCGACACATGCTTCGGCGTGGATGCGTTGACCTGCATTCGATGTGTAAACTGTAGGAGCTTTCACGATCTATTAATGCATTCAACATACACCTTTGATAAATTAATGCTGTGCATGGCTTATATTTTCTTTGGATGGGTTGCTAGTATCCCGAAACAGAGCGTTTTGTGAGCGAACCGGCAACATGTGGGCCATTGAAATTTGCAAATAGTTGGCGAGTTCACCTCTTGTCGTGACCTCTATGCATGCGCATTAGTTCGTCACTTTCTTGTGATGCGCGCGCATCCTGATTTAGATACGAAGTATACCAATGCGAAGTTCGTGGAGGACGCACTATGACTGGTTATTAACTCTTGCTGGAGGAGAATGACTTAGTAAAACGTTTTAAATTTGGAATTGACTGTTTCTTGACTGGTGATTTCACCTCACCCAATCCTCATACAATTCCCCACGAGAGCCGTCTAATGGGAGGGTCAGCTTGAGAGGAGCAATCACGACTGAGGATGAAAGACATGTGACTTAAAAGTGATATATATACTGCTGAACGTTGATTGGTTGATGGTGTTAAAACGTGACTGGAGATCGTCCACCGTGTCGTGATTGGACAGAATGGACAGAGGATTTTCTGTGCCCGCATAAAATCCCCCGTGGTATGTGAATCAGGGCGCTCAAACCATTTATTTTTAATGAACAGCCCTGTGAAGGACAAGCGCCCTGTTCCATTGGTTTTCCATGTGGCACCCGCCAGAGTTAGTAGGAGCATTGGACTGAAGGATGAAGTTCTAGAACCCTGCCGTCTGTACGGACACGAGCTATGAGCAACCAGCTCCTAGCCCATTCTGAACACAGAGATCTATAGTATCTCTGATACAGGTTGGTCACGTGACTTCGGCTGCACATTCCAATGGTTTTACCAATCAAAATTACACATGATCAAAAGACCATCGAGAGTAAAAAGATACGATTCTATTTCACTCCAATTATTTATCCCGATATATAAACACAAATTTAGTGTTCTAATAAAACTAATCTATGAGATTTTCAGGAAATCATTTGAGAACTACTTTTAGCGCAAACGTCGTCTATAAGGTTGCAAACTGCCTTGAGCACGTGCGATTTTGTGTATACACGTGTATACACAATCTTTGGAACTAGTAATAGTATCCTATCGCTCCGGGCTGGTGACGTGAATCTATGGTTATACTCTCGCCAGTAAATGCTTTCTGGCCGGAACCTGTGGTCTAACTACCTTCACACTGTTTGACTATAGCTGCTGAAGTCCACACTTTGATCATTCGTGTATCGACTGATGGTAAGTGATTTAACCTACATTCCGTTGCTAACTGAAAATCGGTGGATATAGGGAAAAAGGAGGAAGGGTGTGCGGGAAGGGGAGATCAAGATGCTCGTCTGAACACCTCCCACCTCCCCACAGTCCAGTCTGAAATGACTGAATTATCCAAACACAACACACCATGCATCTAGAACGAAGATTTTACTCACTGTTGTCTGTGTTGAACGTTGATCGATTGAAGTTTCTTCTGTAGGAATCCGTCCGATTCCGAAGTTCGATATCATCGGAGAGCTCAGAAGCAGTTTTTCTAAGTTTAATCCTTCTAAGCATACATTGAATTAATGATTCCTCATCAGTGAAAGCACTCAGCGGGTTCCTGGGTGTATAGCTATATAAACGATTATCATTATGCAGACGGGATTGGTTGCCTTACTCGCACGATGAAGTATAATTGTTGCTGTTGTATTCAAAGTCCTTATAACAAGTAGAGTTCACACTATTACACTCTTGTGATTCGAATTTTACCGCATACAGGTCTTACATTTATGGGAAATTGATGTTTAGAAAACGAATTGACGGAAAAATGGCTGCCAGTATCCGTGTGTATCACAACAAGCGGAGGAATACACTCAACGATGGTGTATGCCATTCAGCATGGCCGAGACTGTGTTCCGAATGGTGGTATGCATGTTATGGAAGAATTAAGGCTATCACGTGACCAACCTGTTGCTGAGACTGTATTGACAGTCTCAGCCACACTGAATGCTCCTAGCCAAGCTTGTCCCCATTCGCCCCACGCGTCTGCTTGGATGGTGAGAGCCAGAGATTCCTGTCGTCTGCCCGGCACGTGCAGTGTGCCTCCCGTTCCAGCCTAGTTCGAACACGCTATCCCTGGTGTCTTGACTGACAGGGAGAGGGTGAGGAATTCTGTCTCCGGTGTCAGCTTGCCATCGTTCCCCCCTAAAGCATCATCATCTCCTCTCAGCCAGCCCAAGTACGAGGGTGAAAAACCCGAGAATGACCTGGCTTTGAGTCAGCCAATCACAAGCCTTGAAAATGGACGCCGCTACGTGACCCAGATTTTGCACTCGGCTCGCACTCAGCTGCGCAAATGTTGTGCTCCGCGTGATTCGGGTGTAATACTGCCAAGAAACGTCGTTTAGCTTAAGATTACACCCGAATCACGCGCACCGTTAAGGTGCATGGAGTACAGTACCGCCGAGCAAGACGTTTGTCACAAAACACAGATACATTAATGCGGCCGGATCCTAGCATAACTCCCCTGGCGTGCGAAGTCAGTCAGGCGGAGTGGCGGGTGCGGTCAAAGGTCAGAATAACCACCGACTTCGACCATTTCAGCCTTATTCATGAGCCAGGTCATTCTCGGGATTGTCGTGGTGGTACAGCTCAACTTTCTCCCCCCCTCCAGCCAGCAACTCCAGCCAGCAGTGAACCTGAAGTTTATCCAGGTTACGACTGGAGAAAACCTTTTTTCGTCTCGAAAGTCTGCTGGGGTGATAAGTCACCCTCCCCTCCCGAGGGGTGTGTTTTCATCGTGGTTTGAATGTGTTTGTGAGTGCGTCCTGACCCCACGGGATATCCTAACCCTCCACCCCACGCTGCTTGCGTGTTCTCGAGCCCACGTGCTCACGGGTTAAGTGATGTGAGGCTCTGGCTAGTGTTTGCCGCCTCTTGTATGTTTCGTCGAATCAGCTAAGTATTTTTTTTAATCCCCCGGTTTGGCAGAGTCTATACTTCTTTGGGTTTGGAAATTAATCTATTGTATTATTATTTAGTAAAGCTTTGCAGCGCTCAACGCTCTTCATTTGATTTATGTTTGTGAGACAATTAAAGCCGTTAATTTGATTCCTGTGGTTCCATTCTGTCATTTCAGACTTATTCCATTCACTCTTTGGATGAAAGAATGAAGGTGTGCGAGTGGGTTTCAAGAAGTACACCCCTAGACGTATATTGAGCCAGTTCTAAATTGATGTTAAAAAACCTAACGGGAGATTTTGAACGTAAATCCAGTAGATAAAAACTGCTGGCGCTGAACCTCCAGGTTTTGGCATTTAAAAAAACCCAATAAAGCTGTGAGGACCATCAGTAAACCTGGAGGGATAAAAAATCGAATACAGGACGTTTCGTACCCTGCACGTTTCGTACCATGGATGCAACGTACCCTAGTCTTTGCGTACCTCATTTAGTCTATTCGTACCTTTTCTACCCTAACCCTAACCCTAACTCTAATCCTAACCCTAACCCGTAAGGTAAGGGTAAGGGTTAGGGTTAGGGTACGAAACGACTAGGTACGAAACGTCCAGGATACGAAATGACCCGCATCGTAAAAAATCCTCTCTCCTTCACCAATATTCTCGAAATTAATCCTCCTAGAAAATCTCATCGAAATTACGTCACGTTACTCGACGTCAAATGATTACGTCACGCATTTTCCATTCGGATTTTGTTGTAGCATTTTCTTTGCAATGTGTGTCGTAAAAAGTAACTTTTTCAAACCTTGATTCTGAAAATTTGATACATTCAATCGGACCTAACTTCCAGTAAGTGTGCAAAATGTCAAGGAAATCCGTCCAGTAGTTTTTGAGAAATCAGTCGTTTAGTCGTGTCAGACAGACAGATAAATCATACAAAAGTGTGTCTTTTAGCTTGGGGCCTACACATCACACAACACATGGAGACAGTCACAGACCTACACACCACACAACACATGGAGACAGACAGTCACAGACCTACACACCACATGGAGACAGACAGTCGCAGACCTACACACCACAACACATAGAGACAGTCACAGACCTACACACCACAGAACACATGGAGGGAGACAGACACAGATCTACACACCACACAACACATGAAGACACTCACAGATTTACACACCACTACACATGGAGACAGTCACAGACCTACACACAACACATGGAGACAGTCACAGACCTACACACCACAACACATGGAGACAGTCACAGACCTACACACCACAAAACACATGGAGACAGACAGTCACAGACCTACACACCATCTTTGAAGTGCTGCAAGAACAAAACAAACAAATTTGTTTTTCCCCTTACTCTGATTATTCCTTGTTTCGGAGACGACTGTGATTTTGACTTTTGAGTAGGCCTACACGAACACACAAGCTCGATACAGCCGGCAACAAGCTAGTTCGCTGGGCGGGACAGTGAAATAGATCTATTTCACTCAGAATATCGATCAATATAGGGCAACGTACTTATTTTTGACTCACATGCGAAGCAAAAGTGAGTCTATGTACTCACCCTTTTCGTCCGTCCGGGCGTCCGGGCGTCTGGGTGTCCGGGCGTCCGGGCGTCCAAAAACTTTAACGTTGGAATTTTCTCGGAGACTATTAAGTCTATCAATACCAAATGTGGCATGATGGTGTATGATGACAAGGCCTCAAAAAACATACACAGTGACTTGTCCTTGCTTCAAGGTCAAGGTCACAGGAGCCATAAATGTTGTCTAAAAAACAGTCATTTTTCACAATTTCTCAATTTTCTCTGAAGTTTTTGAGATTGGATACCTGACCTATATATGGTATATAGGGCAAAGTAAGTCCTATCTTTTGATACCAGTTTGGTTGACCTTGCTTCAAGGTCAAGGTCACAGGAGCTCTTCAAAGTTGGATTGTATACATATTTTGAAGTGACCCTGACGCTGAACTATGGAAGATACCTGTGTCAAGCTTAATAATTATGTGGAGCACATGCTATACTTTCATCATGAGACACATTTGGTCACATATCATCAAGGTCAAGGTCACTTTGACCCTTATGAAATGTGACCAAAATGGGGTAGTGAACCACTAAAAGTGACCATATCTCATGATAGAAAGTGTCAATAAGCACCATTGTGCTTCCTATGTCTTGAATTAACAGCTTTGTGTTGCATGACCTTGGATGACCTTCACCTTGGGTCAAGGTCACATGTATTTTGGTACGAATTTTTTTTAAAGCAGTTCTTAGTGTATGATGTCATTGGTAGGTTTAGTTGTTTGACCTTGACCTTGAGGGTCACCTGAAGGTCAAGGTCATATAAAGGTCAAGGTCAAGCATGTGAGTCGTATGGGCTTTGCCCTTCTTGTTTAAATCAGGGATTGATTAAATCATCATATTTTTGTGACACTGAGACCAGACAATCAAAACAATTAGCACTAGGCCTTGAATCAAATCGTCATACGAGATCTTACGTTGACTGCAAATGTACAACAGTGCCGCGTGATTGTGTCGAAATTCAGCTAGTTCGCTGGGCGATTCCAGGCTTTTAACCAGCGAAGGCAACTATCTAGATGGTACATATACTTTACCGGTTTCACAAATGGAATGAATTTTAAGCCAACACAGCGTAGTATCGCTTTTTTGCATCTGCTGGTAGACGTTCATCATACGAAGAAGCCAAATGTTGTTTTGTGAATGTAGGAAAAGAGTTTGACTCGATTAGGCTCTTACATCTATTGACTATCTAGGGAGGTGCTTCCCAGTGTACGAAATTCATTATCCTCAAAACTCTACTCGCAAATGACGTCACGTTGTTGATGACGTCACACATTTCGCAATTTGGCCATTCCATGAATGGAGTATTTGGGGAGGCGATGTCGAGTGTACGATCTTAAAAAACCACTTTATCTTCAAGCCTCGATTCTGAAAATTTGATACTTTTAATCGGACCTAACTTCCACTAAGTGTGCAAAATTTCAAAGAAATCCGTCTGGTAGTTTTTGAGATATTGGCCGTTGAGTTGGGACAGACACACACACACACACCCACCCACACACACACACACACACACACACACACACACACACAGACACACACACGCACGCACACACACACACACAGACAGACAGACAGATAAAGTCTGTAGGACCTCCAGTAAACCTGGAGGGATAAAATTCTGAATCCATATGTTTTACAGTCAGAGGTTGACCTGCATTGATTGCGCCTTGAGTGATTGTTGTGACATGACCTGCCATTGTTTCATTCACCTTTTGCTCTCATGATATGCTGCCCCGTTGTTTAGCATTCTGATTTGAACCTTGCTAGAAATTGTGTAGTTATTTGGTGTTTGGAGTCTTGCCGATTTTCTCTTCAGTGTTGGTGGAATTAGTAACTTTTCGACATGGCTGAAGGAGGAGAGTGGCCGACAGTGTTGGAGATTTTGTCATTAGATAAACAGAACTTGGAGTTAACAATTGAGAAATATAGCTTGGATGTCAGTAAAGGGGCTTCAAAAATTGTCATGCAAGATGCTCTGATTAAATTCGTGGAAGAAAGGCGGGCTGAAAGTAAGACGAACGTGCTTACACCTGAGCTGCAGAGAGAGATGGGGAGAGAAAGGTTGACTCTCGAACTAGCAAAGGTGCAAGGAGAGAGAGATAGAGGTACAGCAGAATTGATTAGATTGGAGAGAGAGAGAGAGAGAGAGAGAGAGAGAGAGAGAGAGGGAGAGAGAAAGGGAAAGAGAGGAAGAGGAGAAGAAGAGGCAGCATGAACTGCAATTAAGAAGATTAGACGCTGAGCAAAGGGAGAAGGACAGGGAGGCTGCCGAGAGAGCCAGGGAGGCTGCACAGAAACTGGAGAGAGAGAGAAATTGGGGATCGAGAGAGACAGGAGGGAGGCAGAGCGAGCAAAGGCAGACAAAGAGAGTTGGAGATGAGGAGAATAGAAGCCGATGAGAGAGCCAGGGAGGCTGCAGAGAAAGACAGGGTCAGGAGAGAGAGAGAGAGGGTGAGATTGATCTGAGAAGGTACACGGGAATACCGGTGTTTTCTGAGGGGAACGTGGAGGGATTCTTTGCCACTTTTGAAAAGTAAGCGGAAAGTTTGAGGTGGCAGAAGGCCCATTGGTTTGTCATCGTGGGTAGTGTTTTGGTTGGAAAGGCTCAAGAAGTTTATGCTTCCTTACCCAGGCACGAGAGTGATTATGATACCTTGAAAAGAGAGATTCTGAAGAAGAATGCTCGCACTCCTGAGGCATATCGTCAGAGGTTCAGAGGATGCAAGAAAGGGGAGAGAGAGACCCACAGGGCCTTTGCCTATCGATTGCACAGTACGTTTGACCGGTGGTGTGTGGCTGTCGGTGCGTCTGAAGATCTAGATTGTCTGAAGCAAGTGGTTGTTATGGAGCAGTTTAGAAACTCTGTGACGGAAGAGGTGAGAGTCTACTTGGGAGAGAGAAAGGTAGAGGAGGTTGACCAGGCAGATTCAATGGCCGACGATTATCATCTGCTTCATGCAAGTATTGGGCCTCGAAAGAGCCAAGATGAGGGGAGAAATCCTATATTGGGAAAGAGCGAGAAAACAGCTGATGCAGTGAAAGGGAATGGAGGAGGGAGAGAGGAGTGAAGGAGTGCGAGTCAGCCACCTGGGAGTATCAAATGCTACCAGTGTGGAAAGATGGGACATATGATTCGCGATTGCCGAATGAGAGTGACCCGTGATATCTGACGGTGTGTAGCCTTGGTGAGAAACCTTGGTGCGGTGCTGGAAGAGAGTGGATCAGAATGCGAGACTGTGGGTCGAGTGGAGTTTGGAGAAAGTGGGATGTGTGAAAAACATAGCCTCTGTCAGGAGAGAGAGAGGGTTGTTGATGTAAATCCTTATACCCAGAAGGGCGGAGTTTTGGATGTTGTTACTGCAAATCCTTATACCCAGAAGGGCGGAGTTTTGGATGTTGTTAGTGCAAATCCTTATACCCGGATGGGCGGAGTTTTGAATGTTGTTGTTGTAAATCCTTATACCCAGATGGGCGGAGTTTTGGATGGAGGAGGAGTGTTTGTGCTTGAAAGCCAGCCCCAAGTTGCACCTGTGTCAGAGAGGTGTGGAGTGAGCCCACTAGTGAAAGTGGAAGAGGAAGGTGTGAGTGTGAGAAAGGAGAAAGAGATAGATGTTGAGCCTGAGACTTGTGTGGAGTCAAGTGTGGAATTGACTGAGAGAGACAAGCAGGATGGAGAGAGAGATGTGCGTTTGCAGGTCAGAACTGAGACGAGTGTAGCCTCAGGCTGCAAGAAGTCAGTGTGTGTTGACCAGTGTTCAGAGAGCAGCCCAATGAAAGTGGTTTGCTGCAGTGAAAATGTGACCAGCCACGACAAAACCAGTGCTAAGTCGAACGGCCCTATTTTGCACTAAGTCTGAGAAAAGGCAGGGAGGGTCAATCTGGGTGATTTTCACTTTTTGATAAAAATAGATTCTACATGGTTCAAACTATCATGTCAGTAAAGGAAACATTTAGAAAAATTATATTTTGATGGTAAAATAAAGACTTTTGTGTTATGTGTTGTTTCAAAAGCTCCCTGTAATTAGCGTTAATTGCCTCATTTTAGCGGCAATAAACACACCTAAACCCTTGCAGAACCCCTTCATGTTATGTACCGTTAGAAAGGCCGCTCTCTCGGCGTTCCCGCTCTGTGGATGTCGAAGAAAAATAAGGTCAGCTATTTTTGGAAACGGAGTTTGAAATACCGTTGCTAAGGTGTTTAATGTATGAAGAGGGTAAATCTTCTGAGACCGTTTTTTCAAAATGACAGCTGCGTCAGTACCCAACTTGAAATGCCTGTAACTCCTATTCTAATTAACTCACACTGTTCATTCTTATATCAAAACAAACAGAAATGAATGCAGAATTCAAAACTATTAAAACCCTATTTTGTCCAAAAAATGACTTAGCACTGGTTTTGTCGTGGCTGGTGACAAATAGTCTGGCAGTGTCGTTGCTAGAGCACTGTGTGACTGGATTGGAGACTGTGGAGTTGTCTCCCTTGAAAGAGCGAAGCAATCAGCTCGGGTTGAGAGCGAGGAAGAAATTCAGAGAGAGACACGTGGGTGTGTATTCTCTCCTGGATGACTTGAGAGAGGAAGTGATGAAAGCGATCACATGTGCTGTCACGAATCCTGTAAAAATGAGACAGAGAGAAAGAAGGTGGTACAACTGGAAGAAGAGGAAAAAGAGTGAACTCTGAGAGATGGATGAATGGGGGTGAGTGAGAGAGTTGATGTGTTTGTTTTAGGCAGCTTTGATAGTTCTTATCAGGCTGTTGAGGGAGTGGCCTGTGTGGTTGACACCCAGGCGCTCGCCGCTGAGAAAGAATGTGTCACGTGAACATGTTGAAAGAATGTCACGATAGTGGGAACACCGAGAAGACCGCCCGAGTGTGTGCTGTAGTGACTGAATTTGACAGGGATGAGAATGCATCAGAAAGGATGAATGGGAATGAAGATGAGAATGGAATGGAAGTGGATTTGAGCAATGTGCACCTATATCAGAAACCAGACGAGATGCTGACTCATTTGACAGAGAGAGAGAGAGAGAGAGAGAGAGAGAGAGAGAGAGAGAGAGAGTGAAGGCACAGTTGAGCCGATTTCCTATGTTGTTTACAGACGTGCCCCACCGAACTCACTTGATGACTCATGACATAGAATTTTTAGATAATGACTACTTAGGTGGAGTCTGATCTTACAAGAGTTTCCTATAGTTGTGACCCATGTAGCAGGCAAGGCCAACGTTGTAGCCGATGCCCTATCTAGATTAGACTAGGCTAGCAGGAGGTGTCGGAGAGGGAGGAGTTGAAAGGAATTTACCGTTTCGTTTTTGCAGTGGCGACTGAAGTCCATGTTTTGCTACTTTGAATTGAGATATATCTTGTACTTTTTTGGTGTTGGTTCCTCTCATACCCCTGTGGGTTCGGGGATAACGAATTGGCCCACTGCGTTTCCCTACGCGTTTCGTAAAAGGCGAATAATTAGGAATAATAGGTGGGGATAATAACCTCACAAGTAAATCTAATCGAAGGTTTTCAATCTTTTAAGTTGAATATGTTTACCTTTTTGGGGGTTAAAGGCTATTGTGGTGTTTCACAGTATGCCAGGACATCCCAGAGTTGAGTCTGTTCCGATAATGGTATCTATGTTGTCTGACATCTTGCTCGCAGTGTTGCAGGCATGTAGGTTCAGGTCGGAGTGGCCTGCCGAGTACCGTTGTTTTTGGGTTGGTTGTGTGTGTGGCCCTGTGTGGCCATATGCTTAGGTAGTTTGTTTATCCCTTCATGGGGGTGAGACGTTATGGTTCACGGTTTTGATTTGGGAGGACCGCCTTAGGCGAGAGAGGAGTCACGAGCTGTGCTTTCTGTTCATGGACGATAGTTGTACGAGGTTTCTCCTTCGCCAGGATCACGACCATCAATGTCTAGTTTCGAACATGCAACCGTCTAAACTAGGGATCTCTTAGCCATGCTAAATCTAAAGTTTGTTTCAATGAACATGGAACTCAGTCCGTTGTTTGTCTCTTCATGGGGAGGAGTAGTGGTTCTTAGTTTTCGAGATCTAATGGATGGTTCATCTCTGGTAATTATGGGGAAAATAGGAGGCATCATTCCTGGGCGGGGGTCGGGTTGTCAGAACGTCAGACAATATCGAGGAGGCGTGCTTAGTCTTCACTACCTGTCACTGTACCGATTTATCCCGTGTGGTAAAATAGACTGCGTTCCTGGGGGCCTCGTCGTTGTGGAGGATGCCGTGTGGCGACATGTGTTTGGAAAGAGTGGTTTTCTCGAGGTATTGTCCTGTTGAGGTTTGGACTGCAAGAGTTTTTCATTAGAGCTACCAGTTCTTTCTTATGCTTCAAAAGCACCTTTAGCCTGTTATTCAAGAATCCTTAGGGTTTAACCCCTTTGAGTTCGTGTTTGCTACAGGTATGGAGGCTTCGTGCCGTGGGCGAGTGTAACCTGTTGATTGTGTAACCTCCTAGAGAGACAGAGGAATGTCTCTACCTGTGTTTATGTTTTCATTTAGTGGTGCTGATCCTGTTGTGAAAAATTTCATTGCATAAAATTTTTCTCATTTTAGGGAGGGAGGTATGTGGCGAGAACACGTTTCCTCCCACGGCTGTTTGTTATGATTATCATTGGGGTTTTGTTAATACTCTGCCAGACCATAGTTATGTGAATACATAAACTGCCAAACCGGTGTGGGTCTAGGAATACACCCTATTTAATTGTGGAATTGAAGGGGGCAAGAGACGGATAAATATTAACTCTTGCTGGAGGAGAATGACTTAGTAAAACGTTTTAAATTTGGAATTGACTGTTTCTTGACTGGTGATTTCACTTCACCCAATCCTCATACAATTCCCCACGAGAGCCGTCTAATGGAAGGGTCAGCTTGAGAGGAGCAATCACAACTGAGGATGAGAGACATGTGACTTAAAAGTGATATATATACTGCTGAACGTTGATTGGTTGATGGTGTTAAAACGTGACTGGAGATCGCCCACCGTGTCGTGATTGGACAGAATGGACAGAGAATTTTCTGTGCCCGTATAAAATCCCCCGTGGTATGTGAATCAGGGCGCTCAAACCATTTATTTTTAATGAACAGCCCTGTGAAGGACAAGGTCCCTGTTCCATTGGTTTTCCATGTGGCACCCGCCAGAGTTAGTAGGAGCATTGGAAGAGAAGAAGTACCGCCTCATCATCTCCGCTGGACTGAAGGATGAAGTTCTAGAACCCTGCCGTTTGTACGGACACGAGCTATGAGCAACCAGCTCCTAGCCAAGCTTGTCCCCATTCGCCCCACGCGTCTGCCTGGATGGTGAGAGCGAGGGATTCCTGTTGTCTGCCGGGCACGTGCAGTGTGCCTCCCGTTCCAGCCTAGTTCGAGCACGCTATCCCTGGCGTCTTGACCGACAGGGAGAGAGTGAGGAATGAGCGCTTTTGCGCGGGTAAAGGGAAGCAACTCGCCGCTAGGGGGCGCCGTCGAGGCGCGTCAACCGTCTCTGTCAGTGAATCTCTGTTCCGTACTGTAACTTTCATTCCGGCGAACCTCTTTGAGCCTTATTTTGCGATTTTCTGCATCTTGTGACTACCGAAAATGGCAAAACCATTCGGAGAGTGGACTAACCAAAAGTTGAGAGCTGCATTACGTCGGAGAAATGCACGGATCTCTGGACGAAAGGCTGATTTGGTGGCAAGGTAGGTTCATGAGTTTTCTCAGATTCACAATCGCATTGTTTTGACGCTGTACAATAATTATTGATCTGTATATTTTTCGGTGATAGTTAATGTGTTATAAATTACCGAAGTGGTGGAAAATGTCAGGATTTTGTTCAGTTGCTTGTTCAAGTTGTTGGCAATTTCGTTAAATACTAATCTATGTAGGTATGTCACAATGAATTTTTTTTTGGGGGGTGGAGGATTAAAATACACCATTAAAAAGCACTAAAAAGTAGAAACATTGTAGATTTTTTTTTAATCGGTTAATTTTTTTTAAATGACGTTTATTTGAAGGATTAAAATATTTGTGAAGAAAAGTGCTCCCAAATTTCTCTGTTTTGTATTACAGCCAGAACTCCGTTGTTTTTTGCTCAATTATCTCACAACTTGGCGGGTGGGCTTCTTATATCATGCAGATGATCTAACCAAGTGTTGACAGACGGAAAAATACTGGGCCTGGACACAAACAACAAAACAAACCACAACATACACGATGTAGCAGACAGCAAAGACCTATTTCGCCAATCAAAATACTGCGATTTGGTCACGTGACAAGAACCTCTGTGTACCTGCATGTTTTGTATTACAAATGGCCAGAACTCCGTTGTTTTTTGCTCAATTATCTCACAACTTGACAGGTGGGCTTCTTATATCATGCAGATGATCTAACAAAGTGTTAACAAACGGAAGAATACTGGGCCTGGACACAAACAACAAAACAAACCACAACATACACTGTCAGCCTTTGCTGCTAGCGAGTCAGTGACGCGACTCGCAAGCGCCCCCTATCGGCAGACAATTCCCGCGCAAAAGCGCATCATCCCCTCCAGCCAGCAACTCCAGCCAGCAGTGAACCTGAAGTTTATCCAGGTTACGACCGGAGAAAACCTTTTTTCGTCTCGAAAGTCTGCTGGGGTGATAAGTCACCCTCCCCTCCCGAGGGGTGTGTTTTCGTCGTGGTTTGAATGTGTTTGTGAGTGCGTCCTGACCCCACGGGATATCCTAACCCTCCACCCCACGCTGCTTGCGTGTTCGCGAGCCCACGTGCTCACGGGCTAAGTGATGTGAGGCTCTGGCTAGTGTTTGCCGCCTCTTGTATGTTTCGTCGAATCAGCTAAGTATTTTTTTTATCCCCCGGTTTGGCAGAGTCTATACTTCTTTGGGTTTGGGAATTAATCTATTGTATTATTATTTAGTAAAGCTTTGCAGCGCTCGACGCTCTTCATTTGATTTATGTTTGTGAGACAATTAAAGCCGTTAATTTGATTCCTGTGGTTCCATTCTGTCATTTCAGACTTATTCCATTCACTCTTTGGATGAAAGAATAAAGGTGTGCGAGTGGGTTTCAAGAAGTACACCCCTAGACGTATATTGAGCCAGTTCTAAATTGATTTTAAAAGACCTACTCGTCACACATACATAGTGACTTGACCTTGCTTCAAGGTCAAGGTCGCAGGGGCCGTAAATGTTGTATAAAAAACAGCCATTTTTCACATTTTCCCAATTTTCTCTGAAGTTATTGAGATTGGATACCTGACCTATATACAGTCAAGACCGGATGTAAGAAAGTCATCGGGACCCACTTTTTGTCTTTCATACATCCGGTTTTTACTAAATCCAGTTAACCGGATGTATAAAAATGTTGAGGATCGACTTTCATACATCCGGCCACGCATCTTTTACTTGATAAAAGTAGTTTTCTCATATCATTTTTGTTTTTCTTTGTTTGTTTTTTAATGTTTAAATGTTTTGATACATATCCTAGTTACAAGAAAAGGTTTGTGAATAACAAGTGGAAAGTACACATACACACAATCAGGACAACCGGGAGAAAGAGCAACTGTTTGTGTAAGGAACTGTTCTGATTTGCATGTACCGTGCACTCTCCGCCCCCCTCTCTCTCCCTGTGTATATTTGTGCGCACATACGTGCGTTCGTGTGTTTTTGTGTGGCACAACTGCATTGTGTGTGTTCCCTCCACAGCCCATTTGCGCTTTTGACGATGTTTTTGGTCCTGAAAGCTTTGTAAAAACCGTTGGCGTAGCAAATAAAATGTTATGATTTCTCTCTCTCTCTCTCTCTCTCTCTCTCTCTCTCTCTCTCTCTCTCTCTCTCTCTCTCTCTCTCTCTCTCTTGAAAACGCACACATTTATAACACACACACACGCGCGCGCACTGGATACCAAAAAGCGAGTTAAACTTAAAACCAGTTTAATGGATAAAAACAACAACCTAAAAAACAATGACTGAGTCACACCCACGACCAATGCCTCTAGTTTTTATTGTACAAAAAATGCCTTCCTGGGCTATTATAGCTCTTCAGTCATGACAAATTTTTAAGAGTTTAAAATGACTGAATAGACAAACGAAACATATTATTAATGGAGTTAAACATAAAATCAGTTTAATGGATGAAATAAAAACCACTGGCGCTAAACCTCCAGGTTTTGGCATTAAAAAACCCCAATAATGCTGTGAGGACCTTCAGTAAACCTGGAGGGATAAAAATCGAATACAGGACGTTTCGTACCCTGGACGTTTATTACCCTGGACGCAACGTACCCTAGTCGTTGAGTACCTCATTAAGTCGATTCGTACCTTTTACGAATCCTTCTTCTCCTTCACCAATGTTCTCGAAATTAATCCTCCTCGAAAATCTATTCAAAATTACGTCACTTTATTCAACGTCAAATGATTACGTCACACATTTTGCATTCAGACTCTGTTGTAGCTTTTCTTTGCAACACCAAAACGTTAAAAAGTAACTTTCTTTTCAAACCTCGATTCTGAAAATTTCATACATTCAATCAGACCTAACGTCCAGTAAGTGTGCAAAATGTCAAGGAAATCCGTCTAGTAGTTTTTGAGCTATCAGCCGTTAAGTCGGGACAGACACACACACACACACACACACACACACACACACACAGAGAGAGAGAGAGAGAGAGAGAGAGAGAGAGAGAGAGAGAGAGAGAGAGAGAGACAGATAAAGTCTGTAGGACCTCCAGTAAACCTGGAGGGATCAGCAACAATAACAAGATCATAAAAAACAACATAACATAATACAACAACATAAAATACAACAACATAAAAAAGAACATAAAAAGATAACAACTGATTCACATCCATGACCAATGTCTCTGGTTATAAATGTAACCAAAATTCCTTCTGGGCTGTTATGGGTTTTCGTGATGCATTTATAACATGTTTAAAAAAAATGACTGAATGGACAAAAAAAAATAAACAGACTAACTCATTTACAGCTATAGAATCTGGATAAAAATCAGTTGGTGAGGAAGTTTTCAGGGAATCCTCATTTAGACAACCTTTGTGGACACCACCCGCTCAAAATGGCCACAGACATTTCGGAGGTAAATGTTTTCCTCGGACCTGTCTATCCCATTAATCGGAAAAAGGGGTGGTTGTGGCAGCTATCTCCGCGAGCATTCGGAAGTGGCTGTGCACACCACAATGGTGGTTTGAAGGGGGGTGGCAGCCGCGAATATCTCTACATCCGACCCCCATGAACGGGGTTGGAGGGTGTTGTGAGCGAGATAATCACCTACATCTCCATCCACGTATGCAGAGAAAGCCTGGATATTCCTGCACATGATGTCGATTATTTGTTCTCGGACATCCATGTGCTCGGCCTGGTTACCACATAAGTCAAGGCTTATGGCACGGTACAGGCAGTTCCCATCCCCTACAATGTGGTGTAACTCCGAAGGGACCCCAAGATCTTGAGTTGGACACCGTTCGGGCAAAAACAAAGGGCCTAAAAGGCCCAATCTTGCACACTGGCAAACCCTCCATTCCACATTAGTGGGGTGAAAGGCGAGCGGCTGCCCCTCGTGTGCACCACAAAAGTTTACTTCTTCTTCCAATTTTATTTTCTTTCCTCTACAACTGCCCCTGTCTCCGCCCTCTCTTACCCCCTCCCTCTTCT
Source organism: Theodoxus fluviatilis (assembly GCA_034096865.1). Lineage (NCBI taxonomy): Eukaryota > Metazoa > Mollusca > Gastropoda > Cycloneritida > Neritidae > Theodoxus > Theodoxus fluviatilis. The sequence continues at coordinate 52,392 of JAWQFJ010019803.1, read as the reverse complement.
CTCTTACCAAGTCCCTCTCTCTCCCTTTGCTTTCCCATGTCCTTCCAAACTCCTTTCTCTCCTTTCTCCTGCCCCCTGTGTCTCCCGTCTCATCGCAAGTCCCTCTTTCTCCACTCTCCTTTCCCCTCTCTCTGGTCCCCTCTCCTCTCACGCAACTCCCTTCTCCCTCTCCTCCTATTCCACTGTCTCTTTTTTTTTAAAAGTCTGACACCCGTGTTTGCTTTTCAAAATCATCCTAAGTCCCTCTTTCTCCTGTCTGTTTCCCACTCTGTCTCGTCTCCTCTCTTTCCATGCCCATTCCACCTTGCCTTCCACTCATGCCACTTCCTCCTCCCTCTCCTCCCAGGGCACTTCCTCCTTCCTCTCCTCCCAGGCCACTTCCTCCTTCCTCTTCTCCCAGACCACTTCCTTCCTCTCCTCCCAGGCCACTTCTTCCTTCTTCTCCTCCCAGGGCACTCCCTTCTCCCTCTCCTCCAAGGGCATTTCTTCCTTCCTCTCCTCCCAGGGCACTTTCTTCTTCCTCTCCTCCAAGGGCACTTCCTCCTTCCTCTCCTCCCAGGGCACTTCCTCCTCCCCTTCCACTCCAGCCACTTCCTCCTCCCATGCCACTTCCTCCTCCTCTTCCCATGCCACTTCCTCCTCCCTCTCCTCCCACGGAACTTCCTTCTTCCTCTCTTCCAATGCCACTGTCTCTTTCAAAAAAGTCTGAAACACGTGTCTGTTTTTTGGAATCCTCAATGTGGCGTAAGAGCATCTCTTTGAACCCATTGAAGCACTTGATCAGTTCCGTCTTTCCTGTCAGCATACAAAAGTTGCTTATGACCGTTGCGGACGCCATAGCCTCTCTTGATGACACCTGGGGCATTTCTTCGTCTTCTTCCTCTGAAGATACATCGGAATCTGGGATTCTGGAAGTGCACGGTTCTGCTGCTACATCCGGTGCAGCTGTTGGATCCTCGGTGAGCACTTCCTCATCAACAGTGAAGTAATCAGATGGGGGGACGTTCCACTCCAGCGAGAAAGGAGCGGCTCCACTTCCTGCAGATCTTTCTCAAGGCAGGGTTCTGAATCTGATGTTGTCTGGTCATCTGAGGAATGACGGAAGCCAGCGTTGCGAAAGCAGTGGGCAATGGTGTATGTAGTGACCTTTTCCCATGACTGCGTCGTTATGTGTATGGCATCAAGAAGAGTTGGCTGGTAGGTACCTCCTCCGCCCTCAGTGCAGGCGAGAAGGTTCAAACACATGGACCTCCTGTACTTCACTTTGAAATTGTGAATGATGCCCGCATCAAGGGGCTGGAGTTTCGATGTCGCATTTGGCGGAAGGAACAGTACCTCGACTGCACGGAGATCAGGCAATTTGTGACTGGAACAGTTGTCCATCACGAGTAGGATCTTCCTATTTTGCCTTTCCATGTCTCTGTCAAACTGAATGAGCCAGGGTATGAAGATTTCTTTTGTCATCCAAGCAGATGCGTTGCTGTCATATTGCACAGGCAAACCTTTCTTGACGTGTTTGAGGCATCTCGGATTCGCGTATTTGCCAATAAAAATTGGCTGACGCTTGTCTGTTCCAGTCATGTTGCAACAAAACATGATTGTCACTCTCTCGCGCGATTTCTTCCCTCCAGTGCAAGTCTCCCCTCTGAAGGCAATGTTCTGTCAGGAAGAAGTTTCCAAAACAGACCTGTCTCGTCCACGTTGTAGACGTCGTCGGCCTTGTATCTGTCTAGCGTTGGGCACAAAATGTCTTCGACCCAAGCGTCTGTTGACTTTTCGTCGACGGAAGCCCTCTCGCCATGCATCTTTTTGAAGACAAGGCCATGTCGAGTCTTCCAACGCTGCAGCCAGGAATTTGTGCATGTCCATGTGGTATTTTAAAAAGTTGAATTACATTTTTTTAAAGAAATCAGTGGTGGAATTATGCACTCATTGTTTCATTTCTTGACAGCTAATTCAAATTCAAATTCTTTAATACACTTCCATGCGGAAAACTCATGTGTGGTTGGTCAGTAAATGATGTAAACAAAGGATATCGTGCCATCACACACAAACACACACACACACACACACACACGCACACAACTCCTGCACCCCCCACCACTTCCTCCCCCTCCCCCCCCCCCCCACACACACACATACACACACTGATGCGCTCACGCACACACACGCTGACACGCACACACACACACTCACACAAACACGCACGCATACAGGTGTAAAGTATGTTCATGTATCACAATCGTGTGTCAAGTATCACAGATGTCATTAAAGCAGCCAGTACTCGAGCGACAGCAGGAACTCACGCATGCATAAATCCACGCTCACGCTCTCACACGCCCTCGCGCACACACATAAACACTCACACACAGCCACATGCATGCACACAAGGACACACACACATCATGCGCGCACTTAAACACACACAATGCATACTGGCGTGAGAAGGGGAGGAGGACGCTACAACAAGATCGAGGGTTGGAGGGACGACGGTGGGGGTTAGGGGTAGGGGACGGCGCGGGGGGTGGGGGAGTAAGGGCGAAGCGGAATTCAGCCGCACAGGTAGTGTAGAATGTAGAACTGGATATTGAACGCCCATAGCTTAATGCCCCTCCCCCCGGCCCCCACCTCCATAAGTTTTTAGGCTAGCAGAAAATCAGGCACTGTGACACAAAGTACAAGAAGACAGACAGACAGACCAGCAAACAGACAGACAGGGACACGGGCACCGAGACAGGAAGATAGACAGGCAGACAGACACACACACAAACACACACAGACTAGCACGCACGCATGTGCGCACACTTACACACACTGACACGTGCGTACGTGCACACTCATACACACAATGTGACACACTGATACCCACTTTTAGAGCGCAGACAGTAACAACATACAGTTTCAAATCAATCAACAAATAAAAATTCATAAGGAAAAAATAAGAAAAGCCCACCTGCATGACGTAAACCAGTCCAGCAGCGCTTTGTCCACAGACGGCAGCTGAGAGCTCCGTGCCCGCTTGCTCGTCGTCACAATGTCGCCGCTTCTTGCCTGAGCAAGATATTTGTTCTTGTCTTTCATGATGTTCGACAGCGTTGGCAGGGGGACACCTAAATCAATGGCCATCTGTGTTCGGGATTTGTGTGGACTGTCCTCTACTGCCTTTATGATTTTAAGGCGCTCAGACAATGTCAACACTCGACGTTTGCCTGTAACTTTTGTTTTGCTGTGCGGGTCCTCCATTTTGCAAGTTCTAGTCGCAATGGAAAGGAAATTACTCTCACCACACTTTGGTGACTTGGATCTACTTTCGTGTTCTTACAATCGGTCTTGCAACAACACATTTGTGCTGCTCGGGACCAGAGATTTGCTTTTATACAACCGGACTTTTAGCCCTCCAGGTTTACTGGAGGTCATACAGACTTTATTTGTCTGTCTGTCTGGGTGTCTGTCTGTCTGTCTGTCTCTCCCGACTTAACGGCTGATATCTCAAAAAACTACTGGACGGATTTCCTTGACTTTTTGCACACTTACTGGAAGTTAGGTCCGATTGAATGTATCAAATTTTCAGAATCGAGGCTTGAAAAGAAAGTGGTTTTTTAAGGTCGTAAACTTGAAAGCACCTCCCTAAATAGTCGATTGATGGAATGGCGAAATTGCAAAATGTGTGACGTCATCAATAACGTGACGTGATTTTATGTGCATGTCTGCCTCTCTGTCCCGACTTAACGGCTGATTTCTCAAAAACTACTGGACGGATTTCCTTGACATTTTGCACACTTACTGGAAGTTAGGTCCGATTGAATGTGTCAAATTTTCAGAATCGAGGTTTGAAAAGAAAGTGATTTATTTAGGTCGTAAACTCGAAAGCACCTCCCTAAATAGTCAATTGATGGAATAGCCTAATCGAGTCAAACAGAGTTATCTTTTCCTACTTTCACAAAACAGTGGCTTCTTCGTATGTTGAACGTCTACGTTGAACAAATACTTTTCCGTCTGCATTTCTCATACTGGCGCAACTTGGTGACTTGAAAAAGTCGCTCCACTCCCCGTCTACTAGATCATTGTACAATTTGTAAGCATCTATTAGGTCACCACGAATCCTTCTTCCCTTCAGTGAGTGCAGATTCAAATACTCTAAGCGCTCGCTGTAAGGAAAAGTGAATACCAATGTCTTTCCACACGTTGCATTGTATTCGTCATCACAGTTTTTAACAAATTCAGCATTTTTAACAACAGAATTTTCTCCTGAGGTTCAACACAAATTACGAAGTTCGATTTTTCTGTTCTTCTCGCGTTGTATGCTGCTCGATCGTCTGCTGCTCAGCGCGCAGATCATAATTATGCATCCGGTGTTTATTTCTTTATTAAGACCAGCTTGTTAGGGACGTGCTTTTCCGTGGAGAAAATTGTTTTAGATCTTTTACGAGGGATATAGTTTACTGACACCTTGTCCCTTTTCCCAGCTTTAGTGTGGGGATTTTCATTTTAGTGTTTACACTCGCTTCTCCACGCACTCGGCTAACTAGTGTTCATGTTTACAAATTACGAAACAAACGGTTTCTCACATACATATCGCTTTCAAGAAATACTATAAAAACCCTTGCACGCACTTGCATTCTGCTATTCATACACTAAACTTTATTCCTCACGCACGTGGCATAATCTATACAACACATCTCGCACAAGTGCTCTGGGGGAGACACGCCAAAACGGGGAGATCACTGTCGGAAATCTCGCTAAAATCAGCCGAGTGTGCGATCTTAGTAATATATGGTCTTTGGTTCAGTCTCTTAACCCTGAGATGGGTTGTTGAGGCACCACTGATGACTTTCAGACAATTTTCCTCCATCGATCTCTATCCTCTGTGGCTCGCTGTGAGTCAGCAAAGGTCAAGCATGTCCACTCTTTGATATTGTCTTCCCACCTCTTTCTCTGCCTGCCTCTCTTTCTCCCACCTGGTACGCATACGGTACCTTGCAGGATGGTCTTGGCCAGCCCACTGCCTCTTGACACGTGACTGTACCACTTCAGCTTTCTGCTTTTCACGATTGAGAGCAGGTCTTCGTGCTGTCCAATTGCTCTCCTGCTCCTGTTGCTGACTTCCTCATTCATGACATGGTCTTTATATGAGATGTTCAAAATCTTGCGGTAGCAAAACAATGGCTTCTTCTTATGTTGAACGTCTACCAGCAGACGCAAAAATGCGGTACTACGAGAAGATTATTGACGTTGATGGGTTAGATCCATATGAAATACCAAACAGTTCGTTCTATCATCCATTTTTCTACAATTTACAGTGCAAAATACGAACAATTGGGTTTACGGAAAAGAACGTTATAAATGCTTACAAACACTCAGCCATATCAGTTTTCAATGGCACATTTGGTAGAGCATTGAACTCTTGGTCATGTGTGACCAGGTTCGATTCTGCGCTGAAACTTTTTTCTCTCTCTTTTTTCGAGAGGTTGTGGGTTCGAACCTGACCTGTTTTTTGTGGTTTTGTGAGTGTGTTTTTCCCCCCCTCTTTTCTCGAGAGGTTGCGGGTTCGAACCCGATTTTTTTTTAATGCCAAAATCTGGAGGTTCAGCGCCAGCGTTTTTTATCTGTCTGTCTGTGTGTCTGTCCTGACTTAATGGCTGATTTCTCAAAAACTACTGGACGGATTTCACTGACATTTTGGACACTTACTGGAAGTTAGGTCCGATTGAATGAATCAAATTTTCAGAATCGAGGCTTGAAAAGAAAGTGGTTTTTTTAAGGTCGTAAACTAGAAAGCACCTCCCTAAATAGTCGATTGATGGAATGGCGAAATTGCAAAATGTGTGACGTCATCAATAACGTGACGTGATTTTATGTGCATGTCTGTCTCTCTGTCCCAACTTTACGGCTGATTTCTCAAAAACTACTGGACGGATTTCCTTGGCATTTTGCAAACTTACTGGAAGTTAGGTCCGATTGAATGTGTCAAATTTTCAGAATCGAGGTTTGAAAAGAAAGTGATTTATGTAGGTCGTAAACTCGACCCCCCCCCCCCTCCCCCGAGATTTCAACTGAAGGAATAGCCAGTGTGGTCAAACAGAGTTACAACTCTTTTTTGTTTTAACTGTGCAGTGTGCGAGTGTTGGAATGCTTTGTATGAATGTAGACTTTTCATTGTAAACGCTATGAGCTTGCCTATTAGGGAAGGTATGGGCGTATAAGTAGTCTGTATTATTATTATTGTTATTATTATTATTATTATTATTATTATTATTATTATTATTATTACAGTAGTTGCCGCTTATTAAAAACACATTGGGACCGAACAATAGTGTTTTTAATAAGCGGCGTTTTTATTAACCGTTTGCGTGTTGAACATGTCTATCAGTAACGGTGTAAATCCGGACCGGAGAAACTGTTTTTAAAAAACGGCTGTTTTTATTAACCGCGTGTTTTATAAGCGGCGACTACTGTATTATTATTATTATTATTATTATTATTATTATTGTGCATAAATGAGTATGAATGCTGCAATGCACATGTCTGGGGTGAACATCTATAATACACCTCCTCCTCTGTGTGACTGTGTGAGTGTTAATTCAGCGTCTATGACATGCCAAAGCAAAACAAAACATGTCATAATAGGAGCTTCCTGAACCTATCCATCATGTTTAAAATATATGGTCGATTGTTTCCTGGGCCAATAGCTTGCAAGGGGGTTTACGGAAAAGAACGTTTATGCTTTACAAACACTCCGTCATATCAATTCTCTAATGGCTCAGCTGGTAGAGCGTTGGATTCTTGGTCATGCATGACCAGGTTCGATTCTGCGCTGAAACTTTTTTTCTCTCTCTTTTTTTGAGAGGTTGTGGGTTCGAACCCAACCTGGTTTGTTGTGTTTTTTGTGTGTGTGTTTTTCCCCCCTCTTTTCTCGAGAGGTTGCGGTTTCGAACCCGAATTTTTTTTTAAATTTTTAAATATGCCAAAACCTGGAGGTTCAGCGCCAGCGGTTTTTATTGAAAAACTCAACTCTAAAACAACAGGACCTGATGGCATCAATAGCTTTCTTCTTAAACTCTCTCTTCCATATGTAATCGACTCGCTCACATACATATACAATTTGTGCATTATCAAGCAAAACTTCCCAGATGAATGGAAAAAGCTAAAGTTATCCCTCTACCAAAAGTGAAAACTCCCACAAGTCTAGATGACTTCCGACCCATATCATTTCTATAAATTTTATCAATACCAATTGAAAAGCACGTTCACAAACATCTGTTGGCATTTCTTGATCGGCACAGTCTTCTACACCCCCTTCAATCGGGCTTCCGACCAAAACATTCCTGCCATACTGCATTATCCCACCTGATAGACACTGGCTGCACGCCATTAACACCTCAAAAAGGATAGGATCTGTCTTCCTAGATTTCAGAAAAACCTCTGACATGGTACATCACGGCATACTATTGGATAAACTGGCTCTTTATTTTCATGGTCACACGACTGTGAAGTTTTTTCAGTCATTCCTGGATAATCGACAACAATGTGTCGAATTCGATGGGCACGTTTCCAAGTATGGTATTCTCAAAGCGCGTGTCCCACAGGGATCTGTACTAGGCCCCCTTTTATTCTTCTTATTCATAAATGACCTACCCTTGCATGTCATAGATAGAAAGGTCTCATGTAACATGTTTGCAGATGATACAACGCTGTCTACCGCGGACAGCTCAACCGAAACTGTGGCAGATAAACTCCAAAAGAGTCTTGATGAAATATGTTGCTGGTGTCTTTCAAATCATATGGTCCTCAACCCGTTCAAAACCAAGTATATGGTGATAACCACAAGGCAAAAACATCAACTACATCCTTTGTCACAAAGTGCTTCGGGTGATGATTGACGAACAGTTAGACTGGAATTCACACATAAATCTGATGTGCAAAAAGATTTCAAGTAATCCCTTTCTACTGTCAAAGCTGAGGGAGGCACTTTGAGGACACGGAAACCTGCAAAATCTTTTTCAGTGCCCACATCGTATCACACATCAATTACGCATCAACATTGTGGGATAACTGTAGTGAAGCTAATTTGAAGAGAGTTAATTCACTATACAGAAGAGCTTCTAAGCTTATGGTCCCAAATAAATCTCTCAGCACTGAAAAGAAAATGGAAATGCTTGACATTTTGCCTCTCCATAAGCATCTGCAGCTCAATAAGTGTGTGCTTGTGAAAAAGGTAAAAGATGACAGAACACCAGAATATCTAACCAAACTATTTGAGCAGTCATCATTCAGAGGACATGACAAATTTCTCCTGCCTCAGCCTCGCATCGATTTGTTCAAATCGAGCCTATCTTACTCTGGGGCTGCTCTGTGGAATACACTGCCTGATGACATAAAATGTATCAAATCTTTGCCTATGTTCAAAGACAAAATTCGCACTATTCTCAGGCATCATCCTATGACATAGTTTTCCACGCTTTCATCTGACGTCTAGACAGTGGAACGGCTAAGTGTGTATCCTACATTGTCCATCTCTCTCTCTCTCTCTCTCTCTGTCTCTCTCTCTGTCTCTCTCTCTGTCTCTCTCTCTGTCTCTCTCTCTCTCTCCCACCCTCTCTCTCCAACCCACACACCCTCTTACTCTCATTCTCTCTTCCCTTCCTCCACCTTTCCCCAGCTCCCCTCCCCCCTCCCACCCCCCTCTCTCTCTGTCTGTCTCTCTCTCTCTGTCTCTCTCTCTGTCTTTCTCTCTCTCTCTCTCTCTCTCTCTCTTACCACATTTGAATATTTTGCCTCAAGGGCTGACTGTAAGAAAGGCACTACTGCCTAATTCACTACCCTTGTAAAATACATTTCGTTCGTTCGTTCGTTCTCTCTCTCTCTCTCTCTCTCTCTATCTCTCTCTGACTCTATCTCTCTGACTTTTTTGACCTGTCTCTCTCTCTCTGACTCTCTTTCCCTCTCTCTCTCTCTCTCTCTCTCTCTCTCTCTCTCTCTCTCTCTCTCTCTCTCTCTCTCTCATTGCGAGTGAGTGAGTGTGAGTGAGTGAGAGTGTGAGTGTGTGTGTGTGTGTGTGTGTGTGTGTGTGTGTGTGTGTGTGTGTGTGTGTGTGTGTGTGTGTGTGTGTGTGTGTGTGTGTGTGTGTGTGACCGCACACTATATGTGCTTATGTACATAAAGCTGTATTTCCGCTCGGAATTCTTATCACTGCTGGAGGGTGGGGGGGGGGGGGGGGGGGGGGAGTCTTTGCAAACCGACACAGGTGACCGATAGAACGGGACACTGCGTGAATCAGAACATGTCTCAAACACAACCACGAGCTCGGCACGAACTCGTGACTCCGCTTTCTATCCCACGTCTGCAAATTTGCTTTGGGCGTGGAGCGCACAAGGGGGGCCGGAGTGCTCAGGTACTAGGTCAGTCTACCCTGTGCATGCACTTGGAAATTCTGCAAGCTGCACTCTTGCCCTACTGCACAGGGGTGGAGCCTCGAGGGTGCCGCATTAGCAACAGAAATAAATGTAGCGGCTGCCAGTAACCTTCTCATTCGATTCTGCGGACGACAATTTTCTGCACCGTCATCTATACAAGTTTATACAAGTTTCGTTGTTTGTTGAGCGCATCTGCGTCGTCATGGTTGTCTTGCATCTGTCTGTGTCTGTCTGTCTGTCTATTTGCAGGTAGAAAACCTTTATGTGAAGAACTATTATGTGGATACAGATAAACCCTACATAATTATATGTTCTGGTTTATCTAAGATATCAAACGAGGAGACCGACTTTCACATTATAATTTCCCTTGTATTCCCTAGCTACGTGTTTTCCCAATTAGGGAGTGCGCCTAGGGTAGCGTTTGTTAGGCAAGTGGCTCGTCTCTATGGCCAGTCGAAGGCGAGCGAGACGCTCCTACGGCTAAAAAACGGCCAATCATCAATTGGCAAGGCAGAAGTCCGAGAGAACATGGCTGCGTCCTGGCGCGAGAGTCTGTGAAGAAGTTGCCGATATAAAAATACCTGACAGAGCTCCAGAGCTCCCTCGGCCCATTCTGTGAACCCGAGTCGGTATTGACTCTGGCGCAGTTCGCAATGAATGCGTATCAGACCTGACCCTTCGCATTACAGTATTGCGCCAAGAATGGTTCGTTCTGGATACTATTTCCACCCACTTTTTACAGAAATTATTCAGATGTCTAAACTTGCTTCCATTTCGACTCAAACATTTTATTTTATCGAATAATTGCCTGTTTATTGCCTCAACAAGCATAAGTTATGAGTTTTGTGCGAAATGGTGTTAGAGCTACTTTAACGGGCGTATGTCAGGGAGCAGACAGTCCCACAAGGCTCTCGTGTGACCTTGTAATGGGGAAATAGGTTTCGGAAGTATCTTACCTGAGAGGGGCTTGGTTTTTGCTGCGTAGGTTGGTGGTCCAGCGACTGTATAGAGATTGAAGTAGTAGTAGTAGTAGTAGTAGTAGTAGTAGTAGTAGTAGTAGTAGTAGTAGTAGTAGTATGAGAGGCTTAGATATAGGCCGTGAAGCCTTTTAAACGCCCCATCGTAATGTGTTGCCTTATATAGGGTCATAGTGCAATTTCTTATTTCGACAATGTCACTCATCATAGCTTCTAAATAACGACTTAAAAGTAGGATCCTTGTCCAGTTGGTTTTTGAAACTGTTAGTAGTTGGTGCAGTCTTAAGCCGAAACGGAAGGTTATTCCACAGGTGAGCAACACGATTACTGAAACAATATTTCCTTAGGTTAGTATTACTACGTTGAATAAATACTTTACCATCTGCATTTCTCGTACTGGTATAGCTCGGTGATTCAAAAAAGTCGCTCCACTCCACGTCTACGAGATTATTATACAATTTATACGTCTCTATTAGATCACCGCGAATCCTCCTTCCCCTCAGTGAGTGCAGATTTAAATACTCTAAACGCTCGCTGTAGGACATCTCCCGGCATTCTCTCAGCAACTTGGTAGCCCGGCGCTGGACTCTCTCCACAGCCTCTGACTGTCTTTTTAAATGCGGGTACCATATAATGTTACCATATTCAACTCTTGGACGAACTATAGCCTTGTATAGCTGGATGAAAATGTCCTTGTTTAAATATATAAAGGTTCTTTTGATAACTCCAATCATCTGATTGGCCTTGTTTATAGAAACTTGAATATGTGGGTCGAATGTCAATTTAGGGTCAAAAGTGACTCCCAAGTCTCTCTCCTCGTTGCATACATTTAGGTTTAAGTCATCTTTTCCCATTTTCATAGTGTAATTAAAACATGGATTATTTTTCCCAAGGTGCATTACCTTACACTTTTCTACATTAAAATATAGGTTCCATACATCCGACCACCTCTCCAATCGTTTCAAATCACCCTGCACCCGGCTACAATTTCTTGCTTTATCATATATCTTCGTGTCGTCGACATGATGACTGTATCCCTTCTGGTAAGTCGTTTATGAAGACTGTAAACAGAACCGGACCCAAAATACTTCCTTGTGGAATTCCGCTTAGAACGTTTGCTAGGGATGAGTTTGCATTGCCAACTCTCACCTTCTGAACTCTTCCTGACAGAAAACTCCTTATCCAATTCAAAATACTACCAGTCACTCCGTAAGCCTGTAACTTACACAGTAATCTTTCGTGGGGAACGGAATCGAAAGCCTTCCGGAAATCAAGATAGATGATATCTACTGGATTCCTTTCATCAAGCATCTTAGTAAGTTCTTCCATTACCTCCATTAATTGAGTTATGCACGATCTCCTACTGCGGAAACCATGTGGGCACTTTGCATACAGGTTATTGTCATGAAGATGTGAGTTTAGTGTGTCTCGAATAATCGAAAGGTTTGGAGCGAGTGGAAGTTGACCCAAGGTGTTGAGCGGTGTTCGCTCTGAGGTATGAGTAGTAGTGAGTAAAAGTGGGTCTTGAGTTGGTTGTGAGAAGATAGCTATATTAGAGAGCGCAAGAAGATAGAGATCGGTCCGCCTACTGAGAGACGACAGAAGATACAGATCGGTCCCCACACCGCCGACGAAAAGAAGAGATCGGTCCGCCTACTGAGTGAGAGGAGAGGGGAGAGATCAGTCCGCCTACTGAGAGAAGACATAAATAGAGATCGGTACGCCTACTGAGTGAGAGGAGAGAGGAGAGATCGGTCCGCCTACTGAGTGAGAGGAGAGGGGAGAGATCAGTCCGCCTACTGAGAGAAGACATAAATAGAGATCGGTCCGCCTACTGAGTGAGAGGAGAGAGGAGAGATCGGTCCGCCTACTGAGTGAGAGGAGAGAGGAGAGATCGGTCCGCCTACTGAGTGAGAGGAGAGAGAGATCGGTCCGCCTACTGAGTGAGAGGAGAGAGGAGAGATCGGTCCGCCTACTGAGTGAGAGGAGAGAGGAGAGATCGGTCCGCCTACTGAGTGAGAGGAGAGAGGAGAGATCGGTCCGCCTACTGAGTGAGAGGAGAGAGGAGAGATCGGTCCGCCTACTGAGTGAGAGGAGAGAGGAGAGATCGGTCCGCCTACTGAGAGAAGAGAGAGAGGAGAGATCGGTCCGCCTACTGAGTGAGAGGAGAGGGGAGAGATCGGTCCGCCTACTGAGAGAAGACAGAAATAGAGATCGGTCCGCCTACTGAGAGAAGACAGAAATAGAGATCGGTCCGCCTACTGAGAGAAGACAGAAATAGAGATCGGTCCGCCTACTGAGTGAGAGGAGAGAGGAGAGATCGGTCCCCACACAGCAGAGAACAGAGCGGAGAGAGAGAGAGAGAAGCAGACGAACAGAAGAGAGAAGCAGACGAACAGAAGAGAGAAGCAGACAAAGAGAAGAGATCGGTCCGCCTACTGAGTGAGAGGAGAGAGGAGAGATCGGCACTGCACACACAGCAGAGACGGGCAGAGAGAGAGAGAGAGAGAGAGAGAGAGAGAGAGAGAGAGAGAGAGAGAGAGAGAGAGAGAGAGAGAGAGAGAGAGAGAGAGAGCGGGCAGTGTTGGTAAAAGGTTTGGTGCGAGATTTTTACACGGGTCGATAGTTTGCTTACTTGTCGAGGGCTGACTTATGTATTTTACTTGTGCTTTTTCCTTTTACCCGTTGGGATTTGAGTATGTGAAGAGTAGATGTAATTTTATAAGATTAGGTTATTTCGGATGTTGTGTTTTGAACCATATACAAATGTAACTATTTTTTTCCTTTCCTACCACTGTTACGAGTATTTTTATGGTGAATATAAAGACTTGTAAGTAACCCGGGACCTGTTTTTATTTCGTTTTTGTGGATCCCCGTAACAGACCTCAATTTGAATATTCCGGACGGAATCCTTCCATCACGTGATATGAACTGTGCTAGGCTTTCGCCGGCAGGCGAAGTCTCTAGTGGACTAGAATGCCCTCAGCCTCCCTCCTTAACGGCGAGTGCCTCCTCATGAGCGAGAAATGCAAGCAACGCCTAGCCCTCGAGATTCTACGTCTAACAAACGCGCCCTAGCCATCGAGGCGAGCCCCTTGCCTAATAGTAATAAACGCGCCCTAAGAAACGGTCAATCATCAACTGGCAAAGCAGAAGTCTGAGAGAACATGGCTGCGTCCTGGCACGTGAGTCGGTGAAGAAGTTGCTGATACACGAATTAACTGACGATTCATACATCACAGCAGTTTTTCACTTGATAGAGCTCACCATGGTGTCATATCGAATGGCATGCAAACTTTTTCAACAAAAAAAAGTATCCCGGGTTCAATTGTGAACAGGTTTGTCGACAAAGTTGAGCCTCGATTTATTTCGATCAATTCATGGGACATAATTCATAGAGTGTACGTGTATAGCGTTTCGAGTTTGCAAACGATAAAAAAAGGTTCGGCAGTTTATGTCCAGAAATTACCTATACACCTACTCCTCAAAATATACTAATGAACACTTGAACAGCAAATACTTCCGTGTACGTACACTTTTCCATTCTTGGACCATGAGAAGCACATTACACTTTACAGGCACTACCGTCTATCAGCAGTATCCCAATTTGCACGCCATTTTGGTTCATCCGGGCCTCTGCAGCGGGACGGAGCGAGACGCAGCGAGGGACCTCCGGAGCAACCTCGGCCACTCTCCTTCACAGCGAATGCCTCCTTGTGAGTGAGACGACGTAGGCAACGCCTAGCCCTCGAGGTTTCTTCCCAAATAAACACGCCCCAGATCTTATCCTTCAAAGATGATTATCACGCGGCTGCTACTATTTTTAGCTTCACTCTCCGTGAACCTGTCTACGGCCATTCAGGGAGCACTTCGAGTGTCCCCTTTCATATTCCAAGGCCACTGAAGAGCGACGGCTGGGGAGAACAACTCGTTCAACCACTTTAAAAATGGAACAACCCCTTGTTTCAACATTACAGCTGTATTTGCATTGCAAACTCGGTGGATGGAAGATCGTGATAGTCGTGGCGAACACAGCGAGGTCTTCAATCCTCTGCTGTGCCATACGACCACTTCAGGAACCAGTGTCTTCGGGTTCACAGTTCTGCCTGGAGGCTTTGGAGGTGAAAAACCGCGTCCGTTTTCTCTGAGTCGATAACCGAGCCTTCCATCGGCAGGTGATTAGAATCAGGTCTCGATGCCACCCTCTTAATCATCTTTGAGCTCAAGGGTGGGCATGCGTGTTGCTGAAACTGTTGAAATAAAAACCTAGAAGGCTGCAGCGCCATCAAAACCTGGATGACCACCTGTCTAAAACCAAATGAGAAGGAAATTGAAATTATTCTTATTGGTGCAAATGCATAACCAGAGGAAAATCCAAATGACGGAGAATAACAGTCATCACGGGCACTGACAGAACCACGACACCTAATCGCCTCGCACAGTTGGCAACAGGTTGAGCAGCTATGCCAAATCCCGATTAAAAAGAAAAGAGAGCGAAAAAGATTTGTCCATCAGCTTTGTCATTCGCCCGCGGTAAATGTAGTCTTGCAATACATTTTTGGTCGACATAGGCTAAAAATATGCGCCATTTTTCTCTCTGGCACAAAACCAATTAAATGATGATGGGGTGCCTCAGAAGTTTATTTCAGCTTTCATTTTCATCATAGCTTCAAAGCCAACGACCAAAACAACAACAAAAAGAACAACACCCCACCACCACCCCAAAAAGGGTGTGCGTTTCTTTGTCCTGTTCTAAACTTATTATGTCAGTCAAAATTCTACGTCTTTCTATGTTTGTTTCTCACCCCACCCCCACCTACTGTGTGTGTGTGTGTGTGTGTGTGTGTGTGTGTGTGTGTGCATGACTGCATGGAAAGACGGAGACGTACAAAATAGGCATAGAAATGCTCAATGCTTATCAAGTCTAAACAGGCCGAGACGTATGTACTGTCAAACGATTATGTACCCTTGCCTCCATTCTAGTGGTTTAAGGCTGGAGCCTAAGTGTTCAACCCAGTCTAAAGGCTTTTGTGTCGATTCATGCATACGACCCATATATGCCAAAGCAGGAATAGACCGTATGAGGAGCATGTGATTATGCAAGGGTGAAAGCAAACTGTCATCCATGAGCTCGTACTTGATTGGGGTAGCTATCATCACAGGGCAGTACCAGGTACAAGAATTCGAAACGTGTAAAAACAAGCAACACCATATCATGGTCGTCAATATTTATTACAAAAGACACATTTTTAATACATTTATTCCACATACAACCATCAATGAAATGGGGTTTCACCAAAAATGCATGAGGAGGGAGATCACTGTACAACCAGCTCTCTTAGAAACAATACAGAAAAAAGCATGGTTCACCATAAAAGATACATGTACACGATTCTCTAAGTGAATGGCAATTGGGTCAGAAAATGTACACATAAAAAGGACTATTTCACCATCATTCTACACTTCTAAGAACCCATCCAGTGACAATCAACTATATAATAAACATGGTGGTGGGAGGGGGGAGAAGAGAGAGAGAAAGACAGACAGAGAGAGAGAAAGACAGACAGACAGACAGACAGAGAGAGAGAGAGAGAGACAGAGAGACAGAGAGAGAGAGAGAGAGAGACAGACAGACAGACAGAGAGAGAGAGAGAGAGGAGGGGGGGGGGGGGGGGGGGGGCGGCTTCAAAGACATAAAGAAACTAACGCAAAACCACTGATGTAACTGATGGACACTTTTCAAATTAAAGACACATTGAAAATATCATGGACTCTTTCTTTTTCTGCGTGAGGATTTTTCTCTTAATATGAATACCAAAAATATGAACACTGTTAAAAAACCTAAAATCCTTTCTGGCCTGAAACATTCCAGAGACATTCCTTTCATCAGAAGTACACATATTTCTCATCCATCTTGAGGTTATCCATGTTTATTAATTTCTTGCTACATATTGCCCTAGGTCCAAAGTTATTTTTCTCTTATCATTTCTCTTATCATTGTTTCAATATCTTTTGCTCAAACAAAATTTTTCCATTATACATGTATTTACATTGTGCAGTTACTATAGTGGTATCTTTTGTGTTCTGCCCATACATAAACACACAAACCTCTATGGTTGGGACACACTCAAGAAATCAACAAGAAAGCATTCTGCATGGCATCTTTAACAGTGGAGATACAGAAAAATTGTTTCTGAGTTCTCTACACAAAAATACAAGGATACACTATAAAAAAGAAGCTTAGTAACAGAGTTTTCTTTACTGAAGTGAACTTTATTGCTGGGCAGTCAGCCCATTGCAAGATACAGTACAAATCAGATCAAACTGTGGTGTATCTATGCATAGTAATAGCTCTTACTGTGCCATCTACAACAATGAATGCCATCCTAGCAATGGGATCATCTGAGAAAAGGAAGTGATGAACTTTATGGAAACTTTTGTGGTTTCCTCACCGGGTCGGGTCTGGCCGACAGTTTAGCTTTATTGGTCCAAACATTGGAAACAAATCGGGCGTTCCTGTTTTTATGGATAGTCTCCATAGAAGTTATACGACAGCGAATCCCTCGCTTAATGGCTGCCTCAGAAATGCTTGGGTGCATGAACCGGGTGAATTCTGCAGCACAGAAAACAAGCCGGAATTAGGCAGCAGTTGGGCCCGGGGAAAGACAACCACTTCAATTTATGGACTTATCTACATATCACTCAAATTAGAGGGTCACCTAAAACCATATGTATCAGTAGTATTTTGATTGGCAAAAAAGAAAATAACTTTCAAAGTTCGCCACTAGTAAGATCATAATTCTAACAATCAAACAATTTTTGAACTGGATAAAACCATCTACTCTGACATATGGTTGAGACGGCATTATCAGTCAGTTTACATTAGGAAGGGTAGCAAGGCAAAGGCCCTGAGATAGATGCAACATCTAATACTGATTACGACCTCAGAAGTTTGTCATGAAACAGTATGCTTGATTTTGGCTCGGGGGCATGTAAACATCCTGCCTATCTTTTTTATCCATTGGGTTAATGCATATATTCAATCCACCCAAAGCCATTTCTTTGCATGCAGTTACAAACTAGAGAAAAATGGCCAGATTAAACTGTCATAGCAGTTCATTTTTTACAAATGTCTGTCAATCAAGTACACTTGAAAACGTAAGCTTGGTCTTTTCACCTCACAACTGCCTAAGAACCTTCAAGGAATATTCATACTCTTAGAAAATTAGATTTTCAATAGGAGTCCGTTATTAATACAAAAGTTGGAATAAAGCAAAACTCCACAGAAAACGTTCATACAGTAAATTCAATGCCCTTGAAGTTGTAAGATTATCAAAACATTTAAAGCAGCATGCACAAGCTTGTCATTTCTCACATGAAATGGGAGGGGAAATAACTAGAGGAATATCATTTGAAAAGACTTTCAGAAAACCTTCTAAATGCCTATCAGGAACACACATACCATGGGTCATCTATACAGTCACATAAAAAAACACAACCAGACAGTACAGATCAGATCACCTATGAAGAACTACTTGACCAAAGCTGAGGCCAGGTTGGCTCTGAGAGGAATCTGTGGAGGGTCTTAGACTTTCTGGACTTCTATCGGTACCCACGGCCTCCTCTGCTCTAGCTCGTTTTGACCTCCCATTGTGATAGCACTCCATGGAAGTGATTCGAGCACGTATTGCTTGCTTTAATTTGGCTTCACTGCACTCTGGGTGCCAGAGGGTTGCACAGTCTGTGGGCAGAGAAGGCAAAAGTGTAGTCAAGACCTGGCCATGGCCTCCCACTCTGCACACAAAAATGCCCTTACAGCCTGGCCACCAACTAAGCCTGACATCAGGAGAATACTCCTGCTGGGTGGATAATGTTAACGCCACAAAGCCAAAACAAATTGGCTTTGGACAGGTTTTCCTCCCACTTATTTTGAGCATGCAATACATGGAGGAGGTTGCTACTTTCTCTTTACATGCCCTGGCTAACATAACATAATTTTTGTACTAGCGTTTGTTATAGTAATAACAATTCTTTGGGATTGAAACAATAAATCAGTGTACAGTGAAATCGGGTGACAAGTTTATTTTATCACTGAAGGCTTTTGAGAACACGTGCTGTTCTGGTCAAATCACACATCTGCCTTTCAAATCCCCTTGATGCCTTAAAGAGATCAAGATCAAATTATTGTTTTCATATTAATACAGTCAGAGATGGCTAAGGTGGCAATTTCTCATGTTCTGTGGCCAAACAATGATATGCAAGTGTTGAGAATTTGGTTGTGGCTGTCCAACAGGATGGTAAAGATGATCAGTTATCAAGTCATGATCAAAACAGGCATTGGGACCAAGTATTCTCTGGGACTAAATGTCTGGCTGATGTGTAAAAGCAATAGTTTAAGTGAGTGAGTTTCATTTTGCTTTTGTTATTGCATTAATAAGAGACCAATTACAAGATCACCTTTCAAATTAAAAGTAAGAGTGGCAAAGATTTCCATTTGAGAGAAAAAGGGGTTTTGGCAGTCTACCTATCCATTTGTCCTGTGGGATGCTTGGAATGACCTGCTACAGCACACACCATGGTAGACAAAATTTCATAGAGAATTCCAGCTATCAGCCATCAAGAAAGCACAGGTAACCTAAAGCAGTATGCAGCTTACCAAGTGTAGCTATCCTGCCAAGTTTCAGTCCTAAGAATATCTAAGTACATATTAGCATTTTGGGTTCACTAGTCCTGTTGTCCTAGTGAAGGGTCTAACTGTCCTTGAGTGACATCACTGTGAGAAAGGTCATCTAACTATCAACTTCAGTTTGTGACTCCTGTGACAAAAATAGGTTTTTTACGAAATCTGCATTATAATTAACCACTGGACAACCATGAGGCTTGAAGGAGGGGTTCTTCACATAAGTAATTGTTGTGTGTCATGACTCCCGCATCTGATTTACAGAGACGGGATGCAACATTAGTTGCAATGATACAAACAACAGCAATTCCCATGAAGTGGTTTTGGTCTTTCTTCAGCAACTGATAACAGTTGAAAAATTAGAGCACTTGGACTGAATAGTTTTCAAAGACCAACAAAGAGATAATATTTTGCTCCTGGTTTTTTTCAATAAGGGAGGCCTACTTCAGTCAGCCGGAAATGGCATCAGCATGGATGGATCATTACAACAACTATCTGAACTTTCAGAATGTTACACTCAAACATTACTATGAGCAGCAGATTTTTTCCTTCTCTTACAGGAACAGTGAGAGACAACCCTCTGTGCCAAAAGTCTGTGCCAAAAGTAAACACTCCTCTTCTCATCGAACTGAGTAAATATTGTTTCGGGAATCCCTTACTGGTGGATTGAGGCAAGGGAGGCAACTGCTACTCATTGTACAAGATGATGCCGATAAGGTTATGCCAAAATGTAGATCAGTAAGATCGCCAAAAACAATTTTGTCAGAGGCAAAATGACACAACAAATTCAATATTACTTTTTTTCTCTTAACATTTTCAAAAAGTTTACTACCTTTTTTTTAATAAAGAAAACAATTGTTGTTGAACTTATCTAAACATGGGAAATGAAATGCACAAATATGACAAAAACAAAAATCAGGGGGGGGGGGGGGGGGGGAAACACGAAAATGAAACCCATCAGCTTCCACCCATCACTCCAACGTTTAGGGAATTGTGTACTGTAACAATTCACAAAACCAAAATCATTGTGCATGACTTACACATTTCACACCACAACAGTGAAAAGTGTGAGCACTTTTGTTTCACTGAGGATACAGCCAAGGAAAGCTCATCACAGTTAGGGTTACTGACATCTCTACAGCATGGAGTCACTAAAAGTCTCCCTCCTCTTTTTCCCATAGTGATAGCACTCAGCAGAGGTGATGCGTGCTCGGAGAGCTTGTTTTAATTTGGCAGTACTGGTCCCCGTGTAACAACTTGAAGCAAAGTCTGGGGAGTAGAAATAAAGTGACTATTGAGTCCATTCACTAGTAAAAGTAAAATTAGCAATACCACAGAAGAATCTTTTTGAAAATCAATTATTTCTCAGCTGCCTCTGCAGTAAGCATGTGCTGCTACTCCAGGTGAAACAATGGGTTTTGAAGCTGATCCAACAAGAGTAATAGTTTGCAGTCACTTTTGACTTTTTACTACTTGGTTCAATTTACATAAAAGGGAAATAAAGAAAATATATCAATATAATCAACAAAATAAGACAAAGCAATTTATCCAGCAGCAGTGCATGTTAGGCAACAGGACAACATGTCTCTAGGAAGGCAGCCTCTCCACAAGCTTTACTTAGCTAGTTTTCTTTCTGCTTCCTCCTGCTGTAATAGCTCTCATCAGCCGTGATTCTAGTTCGCATGGCTTGTTTTAATTTGGCACTGCTGGTTCCGGAAAAGCATTGTGATGCAAACTCTGAAGATGAAACAAAGGGTAAAACCATGTAAGGCTAGGGAAACAACTGACAACCTTTCTTAAGCCACCTACAACTATGTGTAACACATCCTCCATTCTCTTCATCGAACAGCACAACTGTGTCTAAAGCATACAATGGTTTTAATGTCATTATGCCCATCATGTACTGCACTTGTTTAGTTCAGCACTTCAGCCCAGAACCATTCTATAAGATCACCAGCTGGAGCTATGCACCGTCCCCTGTACATGATCATCAGCTAGAACTATCAGTGGCAGACACAGGATGGGATGGGTTATTAGTCTGGGATCCTACTCGAGCCACTTTTCGACTGTAATAACTTTCCTCAGCAGTGATTCGAGCCCTCAGGGCTTGCTTAAGTTTTGCAGTGTTGCTCTCATTGTACGTCATGGAGGAAAAGGCTGAGGAAAAGAAGAAAAAAATGCAATCAGGCCTTTGGCAATAAGTGTCTCTTTGGTTCAGAAAACAATGCAGCATATGAAACCCTGACATTCCAGATGCATTTGGTTTCAACATCTCCACTGCCCATTTGCAGGTTTTATCAAGTTGTAAATAATAACCCTGACATCAACATGCTAAAGATATCACAAATCAGTGAGAAACAAAACTTTGCGATTAGTTGGCTTGGAAATCATGGCACATGAGAAGTTAATGCAGACCAACTCTGTTCAAATGAAACCTTTGGGAATTTTCTTTTTGAAATTTAAATAAAAGGCTCTCAATAATCCTGAGACTTTACTATATGACCAATTTAAGGAACCACTCTTATTCTACCTGGACATTTATTTGCAACCAAAATTTCCCTTTTGGAAAGTAGAGTACTTGGCTTTTGTCCTTCTCTTGAAAATGAGATGTGATGTTCAATTCACATAGTGAAAGTAGGCTATATGTATATGAACTCTATCCCAGATTGCACTTTTAGCCTTCCAGTGCTAATGCTTGTACCAAAATAGCAAAACAATCATATCCCCTCTCAACAAGACTTTCCGGACACTGTGGAGTCCTGGGGAATTGCACAATTTTGTAACCCTGTCATTGAGAATAGCATGTGCACATATGCACACATACACATGCATTCATTCTCTCTCTCTCTCTCTCTCTCTCTCTCTCTCTCTCTCTCTCTCTCTCTCTCTCTCTCTCTCTCTCTCTCTTCTCTCTCTCTCTCTCTCTCATATTTACTCTGAAGCTTGGTTTTGATCATCACTGGACACAGTTTCTGAGCCTCTTCCAGGCTGCAACAAGAGCTTCTGTTTGCAATAGCTTTCATCTGCCGTGATGCGAGCTCGCAACGCTCTCTTTACTGCTGTGATAGTTGTCCCAGAGAAATAACTTAAAGAAAATTCTGAAAAGGAAAAAAATTCCATGTGTAAAAAAAGGCTTTGAAGCAGTGGATTTGTTAATTACAGATGTGCATTCCCTACCCTAAAAAGTTTACTGCCATGGATGTTTTACAGTTGAAGTAACAAATGGAATGACACTTTTCCTCTCTCTATTCTTAAACTCTGGTAACACACTGTGCTTTTGGAGGAATATTGTTCACTAGAAAATGAGCCTATTTTTTCATCACTTTAGTTAAGGTTCTAACAATGGTTTGGATTTGATAAAAATAACAATGCAATAATGAAAATAACAAAGCAATAGAAAAATTTCCCCCCTTTTTTACTGCATTAATTGCAGCTGACAGTATCACATTGTTGTCTCAATCCTGGGGCCATTCTGAACATTACTTTGAGGGCATGGCTATTAGTTGCAGTCCCACCAAAAGAGCAGTGCCATACAAAAGCAAGGGAAGGGTTTCCAAGTCAGTGCTTCATCCCGCAGACCTCCAAACATCTTCGCACCCCAGATCAGCCTTCAGTGCCTTGCTATCAAGAGGCCATTTTCCTTCTGCCAAGACAAGGAATTGTGACAAGCTAGCTGGAGGGGACAGGGCGGGCACAGGGAGGTTCGTGGTCTTGTGCACTGCTGGCTGTGTCCAGTCTGTTCTGCTCAGAATGGTCCACACGCCTCAATTTGCCGTAGTGATAGCACTCAGCAGCAGTTATTCGAGCACGCAAAGCTCTCTTTATTTCAACAACAGTTGTAGCCAAATAGAAACTCGTAGTGAAGTCTGAGGATGGAAAAGAAAGAAAACAATATTCTAGAGTCCTTCCATGCAGGATGCAAAGATTAATTTCACACAAATTTATTTTCTTTTCAGTGAGACTGACACAAGCCTGTCAAAGATGGAATCACGGTGACCTCAGGCTTAAAAGAATAAAAAAAGTTGAATTTCTGAATTACACTTGTTCATCCCAGAAAAAAAGGCACTGAGTTTCAAATCTACAAATGTTATAGTTGTGATGATTAAAAGCAGATCAATAGACTGACTGATCTGCCATATTTACTTGAGCTGCTGGCTTTGGGAAGACTTTGCAATTTGAATGCTGTTACTACAGTCAAGCTTCATGCTCATAGCAAAAAATAACGCCACAGATAATAAAGAGCTGTCACTGGCATGCCCTCAATAGACTTATTCCATTAGCAGCCTGAGGAACATCTATGTGAAAGGGACTATTGCATATTAAATACTGAATCACATAAACGTACCAGTCATTGTACAAGATACTGTCCATTGCAATCGGATGAGTAATTGATAGCATTTACTTGTTCTTCCTGATCACAAGACCAAGAACAAGCCAAATGGCGGTGCAATTATGTCATATACAAGACAATACTCATGTGGATGAATGTGGAAAGGTAAAATCTTCATAATTATAATTATATTTCAAAACTAACTTTATGTCCTTTAAAAATGCCGTAAAAAATAATTTCCTGTGATGCAGACTAATTGAAAAAGCAAAAGATAAATTTGCCCCACTTGGAGGAATTTAAACAAACACTTTTTTTCCCACCTGTTTGCATTAATTTCTTATACTCCTTGCCTAGGTTTCTATGGTCTGTAAATGGGAGCAGCCAGTTTTGCAGCTCTTATCACACTGACTTGTCTTCACAACAATATGGGGTCAGTTTCAAAGATTCATGAAAAATTGTTTGAGAAATTAAGTTGTACAACACTCGAGCATATCTCTTCATTAGTGTGGTGAAACCCTATAACCACATACAGGTGTTTTCAATCAACTACTTATTCACATAAATTCTATTATGGTATTAGTGCCAATGGGCATGAAACAATTTAGTTGTCAAAATTGCAGTATCTGAGGTTATCAATGTAAGTTTGTAATATCCAGTCAGACATTTCTATGCAATCATTATTTACCAAGCTGCAATTTTATCCAGAAATGTCTATTAAGTGCCAAACTGTCACCTTTTATTATAATAACTTTAAAACTCATCATATCAAATCTTATATTTTTCTGTTCACCATCCCTCCAATTTTACTCTGATAAAAGTGGTATGAATGGATGGATCGCAAACACCAACAAATCTGGATCAATACATGGAAAGTCACTAGAGAAGGGCATGCAAATTCATTAACTAGAGCATGATTTCAAATGAAATGGTAACGTTGATGCCTACATAGCACAGTGGCACACTGAACGTTACATGACACAAGGTGTTCACACAGACAAGGAAGCAGTGGGAACACAAGCACTTTGTTACAGGAAAAGTCATCAAGAACAGCACCCTTGCTACAGGCAGGGATGCAACAAAGAGAAGCCAGTTCTGATTACAGGTCAGAATAGCAAATACAAGTGCAGTCTGACTTCAAGAGGAGACTACAGGCATGGGAATTGAACATGTCCAAAAACTCTGAAAACTGACATAATTCCAGACTCCCCCCCTCTTCCAAAATAATAAATTATAAGAATTTATATTTACTTTTTTGGCAAAAAGAAGAAACAACCATCCACAAAAAGTTCACAAAACTGTTTTGAAGGTGTATGCATACATCTTTTAGTTCTTGGGGATGATCAATGAATGACATTAATTTCATGACAGTTCAGTTCATAAGCTTGTGGACTCCAAAGCACAAACAGTTAAAAGTCCTTCCAATGTGGTTTTGTTGGAGAGAATAACCAACATATTTACAATGTCACAGTTATCAATGCTGCCTCGTTTGTTC
>JAWQFJ010019803.1:0-22500 GCA_034096865.1 Theodoxus fluviatilis | reverse complement strand
ACCAAAGATCACTACCAAGTGCACTAGACACCATCTCTTCAATAATGAGCCACTATAATTATTGCAAAATAACTACTGGTTAAGCAATTACTTTGAGTGGCAATAAAACTAACTGCTGTTCGACTCGAGTGTAGCAATCTGTACAAACATGTCATCATGTCAGACTGATACACTATTTCAGAAGATGCTCCAATGATGTCAAAAGACCTTGAGAAAAGTACTGTCATTTTGGTATTACAAATACACAAAGAAATCCTACGGCTTTATCCACATGCAAGATTACTGCATCGGTCTGTGCCATGGTGAAATCCTGTGTATACGGTAGCAAGTGTAATGCACACAAAAACTCATGCAAGCTTTGTTCCCAGGAAAACTCTACAGCCGCTGCAGTGTTTTGATACAAGACTGTTTCAGCAACTACTGCAAAGTCATTACAACTAATAAAAGAGATCCTAACATCCACAATTAAAGTCTTAAGACTGCTGAAAAACAAACACATGAGGATATTGCTTTAAGTTCTCAATTTCCAACTCACACAAACTTTCTCTGGCCACTGCAGTTTTCACATAGTATCAAGGTCTGGTCACAGCAGGCATGTAGTGAGTCCAACATGGGATATTTTGACAGACATACTTTATTTTGATGTTCACACACACACACTCACACACACACACACACACATACAGGCATATGCACACATGTGTACTCACACACACACACATACACACTCACGTGCACACACATGAAAATGGTACTTTATATGCATCTGACAAAATTGGGTTAGAACAAAATTTGACCCCTGGACTGAGCATGGCGAATACTGAGAAACAACCGAAAACAGAAGTCACTACTGCAATGCCCTCATCACCATCCGTTCAGGCCTGGCCGCAATAAGTTCCAAGCCAAATCTTGTGGGAAAGCATTAAATCAGATATCAGTGCAATAAAGGGATCACAGTAGTGTCTTCAGGGTTTGGAACATGCAGTATCACTTGCTGTCACAGTCATTTCATTCACCAGATACATTGCAGGTTGTGCAGTCAGTTCAAAAGGAACTCTTGATGTTGGACACAATCTGAAAGCTCTTTGATCTGGAGACAAATGTTTACATATAAATGTAAAGATACAACAAGGACAGATGACCATTTATGTATTGTTTATTTTTCATTCATCTTCAAACATGGCTCACACATTTCAAACTTCCTATTATGTTTCCTTTCTGGTATAAAAAGGCCTAGGGTATGATCACCACACTGATGTACAAAGCATCACATTAGAAAGCTTCGTATTTGACTTTCACCATTAGTAATCTGCACATCACAATGCCACTCCGATGAGATCACAGATGTTCATGTAAAAGTCATTCAAAGGGTAAACTCATGTTGTCCTCTTTTTTTTAAGCATGATATCCTTATGATTGAAATGAACTTTCACAATACAGGTGTAAACAATTCAGCTTCTTTATTGCTATTATGTTGAAGAGGGAAAGTCTATTGTCACATAAGGTAATAATGCACTACAGAATGAGTGATTACTAACAAGGACTGATATCTATTGAAATCTACAGATTTGACTGTTTCATAAGTTCTGAGAAAAATAAACCCATTACAAGATTTAGAAATCAAAATAAAAAAATTATACTGATATACATGCCAGTCCAAAATTTTTCTTTTACATTTTAGACATAGTGAAAGTGAGTGAGTGAGTGAGAGAGAGAGAGAGAGAGAGAGAGAGAGAGAGAGAGAGAGAGAGAGAGAGAGAGAGAGAGAGAAGACCAGCTGACACCAAGTTCTTTGATGTACATTGTAAAGCTCTGAAACTTGAATAAGTTTGTTCAACCAGGACTAGCCATCGTCTCACATTAGCAGAGCACATTAATTTGTTGGTGGCAACCTTATCACCATAAAACAGTCATAATAATTTACAATTCATGAGTAGCCAGGGAGGTTAGTAACATTGCATGCATTTCAACTAATCTACACCATGCTACATGGATCCCTTTCAGACATTCTCCGACTTAGCTGTTCCGACTGAAACTTTCATGGCTGACTGCTCTGCATTACCTTGGTTGAACTCTGCCATCTTTTGTCGAAGGTAGCTCTCTTGCCTTAGCATTCGCTGAATAGTGGTTTTGGGAATGCCCAACATAGAGACCAGCTGTCGTTGGCTTGCCCATGGATGCTGCTTTATCTCATCCAGAAGTTGCACCTTCTCTCTCAGAGTTCGCCATTGCCGATTCATGAGTCCTGATAGGAATGTGGAAAAAAAAAATTGATTTGTTTCATGTTGATAGTTTTTACCCTTAGATTAATTGCATATCATGCACATGTTTCCATGACAAGTTTGCCAAATTATATGAAACTCAATGTTGACACCTTACACTGTTCCAAAGCACTCACAAAAGCTGACTAAATGGAGACATTCTTACATGTCAATTTAGCCACATTCCTGAGACCTGTTCATATTAATCACACCATCCTAGCATTCATTTAAAAACTATCCTAATCTCTTCCCCTGTAAAACACCCTAAAATAATCCACACAAAATACACTAATTGCAATTGTATTTGCAGACATAAAATCAGTCAGTCATACATGAATTGAATCAACACTCATTCTAAAAAACGCCTCATAATTGTAAGGTATTAATGATCATTTACACTCTTGTAGAGCTGTCTAGCCAAAATCCTGTGGCAAGACATAAGATTTCTCAGCTTCACATTTTACAAATTCAAAAGACATACTGCAGCCACCAGTTGGGACAACATTGCCCATGTTGAATCAAACAAAAGCAAACTTCCAGATTTTGTTGAAGCACACATCAACAAAAAAGGTGCATGTGCACAGTCAGCCATTGAATTCACAAAAGCAGGTATCTTTTGCCAATGAGAGGTAAGGCCCCCCAAAAAAGTTGTGGCTATGGTAACATGGCTAACCCACCTCCCCCTACCCCAAACATTTTTTTAATTATTAAAAAACATATTTACATATTTTGAACAGAAGAAGCCCGACTGCACATAAATCAAGTTTCTCTTTCACTGAGAATGCTTTTTAGAACGACGACAGTGGATTCCCCGAGTGCTTATAGAGCAGGGGAGATGGGTCAGCAGGCAGTCCATTATTTACAGTCAATTTCCCCCACCCCACTCCCAAGATTTAAAAAAAGTTTAGGGTCAGCAGAAAAAAAGGGTTGATCCGGTTACTGTAACCACAACTATTCTATTTTTGGCATAAGCATTAAAACACTGCTTTCCCACATTTGGTACCTGACAGTTCCCTTGATTCTGAGGTCAACTCTCTTGCAATGAATTTTTAATATCCACACCATGTGTTATCAGCACAGCCAGTACAAATCCAAAACAAATCCCGTCACTTTCACTGCAAGTCACAGTCTGTGTTGATAGTTAGCAATACATATTGTGCCTGTCAACTCTCCGAACTAAATGGGACATATCCATCCAGTTCATTCAAAGGCCACACCAGATGGTTACTCTTTCAATGAGAGAAAAGTGCATGGTCCATGAACACAAGTTTCAGATGAGCTAAGGGCAAATACAACAGCAGCAGCAACTCTGTACCATACTCTGGCCAGATCTTATCTGTATTACTGGCCATCAGTCACTGTTTGGTACCAAAATCATGAAATTGCCATTTTTCAGATTTTGCAGATCGCAGTCTCCGCAGATCCCCTTTGCCCCTTTCCTCCAGGGCCTTCCGAAGTGTTTGTTCATTACTCAACAAGTTCTGAATGGTTGTCTTGGGCATCCCAAGTATCTTAACCAGCTGGCGCTGACTGGCTCCAGGAAGCTGTTTAATTCTGTCCAAAAGCTCCACCTTTTCCCTAATTGTAAGTGGCATACTCCTTGGACTGGCATACCCTGAGAATGTGAAAAAAGGAAACAGCTTGTCACACACCTCACCTTCATTTCACTACATACAATTGCAGAGGTTTGTAAACAGCATTATTCACAACTCACCCTTTCATCATTTGAGAAGTCATAAGCTGAAGGTTTTCTTGCTCACAAAAAGCTGGGACAGAAACACACACAAAAACTTACACTAATGTAATTCAGGACCATGGCAATAACTGATGTAGTGAAAAATGTTTGATATAATAAAAAATACAATAACAAACCAAAAAGAAGTCTGCTGGTGAAACATAAATCAAGCTGTAACAAAGAATAATGCAGCATGTATGCCTGATGCACCAAAAACAGGCCATTTGCTAGTGGTTGTTGCATTCGTTAATCTACCAGTATGTCATTTCTTCATTACTTTTTAAGCACTTGTTGAACACTTGCTAATGGACTAATTCATCTGCAGTCACTGAATGTTTATTGCAGGTAAACATTACAGATGCCAGTCAGAAGAAAATCAGAGCAAAGGAGAATTAATTTTCTTTTACCTAAATACTAAATCCATCCAGAGGAGCATTCGAAAGTGAGATTACCTACAATTTCTACCACTCTAACAGAGCTGCCAGTTAATCTTCAAGTAAAGTTTGTTGAGAAGTTATGACAGTTTTCAAGCAAGGCCACTCTACAGTCCAGACTGGCAGATGGGAAAACCCCTAAGATAGGGAGAGAAAAAGGGCATTCAAGCAGGACTAGGGCCAACAGAGAAGTCAGTCAGTCAACCTGTCCAGGTACCACTAGTGCTCTGAGAGACAGTAGGGAAAGGAGACAGGAGACAGGAGCCCTCTTGGCATTGTGTATGCCCCCATGTTGCATGGAGATGCTCTGTGCTGTCTACTTGTCTTCCAAGAGGACTTGATCATAACTCCGTCTACTCCAAATGCACCATCACAGGCATCCTTGGTGAAAGCATTGTCACCATCAAAATGATTATCCTTGAATCAAAATTCAGCATCAAACAAGGAAAGCAAGAACACTAAAGTACAACAATTGGCTGGAGTAGCATGCCCCCCCCCCCCCCCCCCTCATCGGCTGGTGCCCCTGAATAACTACGCAGATTAAAGAAACAAGATAAGCCATATTATTTAGTAAATTTTTTTAATTCATCAGTGTCTTTCACAAAAATCTATTCAATGCTCCCCCATTATTTTCTTCTCAAAATGGCAAACTGTTGTACATCCACAGATACGACCCTGAAGATTAGGGTTGTAATATAAGTATCAACTACTGTACAAAAGGCACTACCTAGGTAGCAAGAAATTGCAAGAAATCCTAACCCATCTTTGAAAATGCAATGCCTTGCACTGCAACAAGGCCTGGCATAGGATTCTCCTTTCCACTAGAGCAGATGCCTACAATTGACAAGGATCTTTGGGAAAGTATACACCATCAAATTCTGCACATGGTCTCAGCTTGACCAGAGATACTCTGAACTGAGGTATTTACAACACAGCAAGAAAAAACTATTAGATAATCTTTTCCTTAATTTCAGGAGATTCTGTCAACTTTGTCTTGAAACAAGCATCAGTTCCAGATTTTCAGCTGCAGCTTCCCCACAGCTTGGCAACCTCCACCAAACATCAAAGGAAAACAACCAGATGAATTGCTTGTTGTTTTTTCATCTCATGACATCCCAGGCACGAGCAGTTACCAAGCAATTTCTAGTAACATCCACAAGCAACCACTGTAACCTACACGAGCAAGCCTTTATCTGTTACCAATAAATGTAAATTTTCTATCTTATGTTTGGTGCCTTGAGTATCACGTCATACTTTGCACTGGAAATCATAAGGACAAACATCAGTCTGAAGTAAAGCAGATGTTTATCAAGTCTACAACGACTCAACACACCAAATGCTCTGTTCACCATAATAGGCTGCTGTTTATCATAGTTTTGAAAACCAGATTTTATTTTCAGAGCCTCGTGTTATGGAATTTTGACAGTGGAAATTCAAACTTGCTATGCCTGGCATTTTTTGCACAATGCTCTGATTCCAGCTTTCTTGTCCAACACTTTCCAAGTCAATGTTAAAGGTTTTGGTTTCAGGTTTTTCAGAACCCTTTACCAAAAAGTCTCTTTTCAGGCCTTAGCTGTCATGTTAAATACTCCAAGGAAAAAGCCACAATGTTGGTCTCTGTAGTCTCGCATGAAAATTTTAAAAATGCAACAATCAAAGAAGAATCAGATGCCTTTTCCTAACCCCAAAGTTTCCTCCTGGTATCAATGATAAAAAATATTAAAATCAAAGCACCAAAAGTGAATGGATGTCATGTCATTTGTCACCAAATCCATGTATGGATTAACACACCAACTCCTGTCACCAGCCGGACAGTAAAGTTCTTGCATTAACCTTCTGGTGTGCTGGTTTTAACATTCTTAAAACTGAAATCATCATTCAGCACTGTCCGACATTTGCTCATTGTCATCAAGAAGTGCTACGGCAAGATTCAGCTTGGTCTCATCGCTGTCAGCCTCTGCAGCTCTCTGCCTCAGCAGCGGCTCCTGCTTCAGGAGACGGTGGATAGTGGACTTAGGCATGCCAAACATCTGGCCCAGCTCACGGTACGTGGTGAAGGCACACTGAGCTATTTGGTCCAGTAGCTGCACCTTTTCTTTCAGTGTTAATGTCTGTACCCTCCTGCTGGACATCCCTGAGGCGAAAACATGAGCCAGTGATGTATGTTTTGCAAAAGAAATTAAGGTTCTAATTGAAGAATAACATTTTACCACAACAAATTAGTGAAATGTAAGTTAATGCATTTGCTAAAGGTGTTGTATGCTATGCCTAGCCTTTCTTCCCTGTTAAAGGTACTACCTATGAGTCTTCATACTACAATTAATTCACAAAAAATTAAGGAACAAAACACTTCACAAGGAGGCAGGAAGAGCTGTGAACACAGACACACTAACAATTATTCACTTGGAATGCTCACAACCGCCAACTCACCACTTTCATAACAGCCACATTGCACAAGATAAACACACAACAGAGCAGGCATACTACACTTGCCTTGTTAGTAACACACTGTTAACACACCAGCTGGAAGGGCCAACACACCTGGCACACAACAAACCCAGCATGAAAAAGCCTTGGAGCACTGCTGGTTCATGCTTGATTTGCCAGGCAACTGATATTTAACACACACAACACTCCTCTAGCATACAACACACTCATACAGGCTAGACCAAGCTGTCAAGTGATGGGACATACCAGCATAAAAGAGATGCACTACACATACTACACAGCAAAAGTGGAATAGAACACAGAAGAGAGGTAACCAGGTTGTCACGCACAACTTCAGTGATGTGTTTTACAGGCTTGAGCACTGTGCAATAAGAAAGACAGAAAAATAAAAATAATGATTAGGAAATCTTTATTCAAGTATTGCACACCTGATAAGGAAAAAAAAAGCTGTGGTTAAGGTAATATGGTCACATACACACACAGAGTTAATGCGTTGGCCTGGACATGTTTTTCTATTCTAAATTTTTAGAAGAGGCCAGATTGAACATAAACCAAACTTTTTATCACTGAAAGTGCTTTTGTAAAACTTAAATAGTATTTCCTTTGAGCCCTCATAGGGCATGGAAGAAGAGACAGCATATATTTCATTATCATCATTTTCATTCCCTTTTTTTGTTGTGGGGGGGGGGGGGGGGGTGGGGGGGTGGAGGAGGAGGAACATGATAGAAGAAAAAAAAGGTTGGTCAAGTTACAGTAACAACTTGTTTTCTCTCTATCAGATCTCTTACGTGCCATTCATTCCTTCTACATTACTTCAAAATCTGCAGAATGATGAATGTCAAGTCATCTGGACTACGAGTTACTAACTCAGGAAAGTTGATATATTATTGACATTGTCATCAAATATTAAGGCTGTAAATAGCAGATGCAATAGTTATCAATTATACATTTATGGGGGCATTTAGAGTCGAACATATCATGCAGACCAGGGGAATAATGGTATTACATTTTCTGCTTTGTACAACCCTCCATTTTCCTCTGTTCAGAGCACTACATCATGCCCCTAGAGTGTCCATCACAGACCTGAACCAAAGACAAAGGAAGCAAAACAAAAACAAAACAAAGCATCCACTTTAATAACATTAACTTTGGAAATATTTCACAAAAGACAAGCCCTTAATTCTCCAGATAGAGATTTTCCAGGCTCAAAAACTGCCTGGGAAGAAAGTCAATCTTGAGCACAAGAAGTAAGAGAGTAAAGCTTAGTAACATCAACAAGTTTCTGTACATCCACCTCGAAATTCAGAACTATCTGATCTTTTCAACCAGAGTATTCAAAGGCCCTGGAAAGCTTTCGTTTCAATGAGAAGTTACTGCAGTAAACATGTCCTGTGTTTGCATTTGTGTCACTATTGGATGCAACAGTCTGCCTAATCCAAACCAAATTGCTTTTCAAAGACTTGGGGGAATGAAGTCTCTAAGAATATCACGGAACCTATGCTTTTCAGTCCAGGATTGGACCATCGCATTCACATCAGTCTTTGTTCAGCAACAGCTCTTATCCTTCATGGGGCATCATTCCATGCTGACCACTTTGCAGGGCAAGGTGCAGAGCAGCTCGCATCCTCTTCCTCTCTCTGCACCGCCTCTGTCGCTCTCTGGCCTTCTGCCGAATGATCTCTCGCCTCTCATCATTGGTCAGATTGGATCGTTGACCTTGCCTGATCAGGCGCCGTCTGTCCATGAGCAAACTGGGAGCAGTCTTGAACCTCTCTTGCAGACCCCACACCTTCATCGTACTCCTTGATGCACCATCTAGAACAGACCGGAAGCAAGCAGTATAACTCAGGGGGCCTGACTTGTCTTTTGCTGATGGCAAGAGTGTACTATCACCTGTAAAATCTGAGATTGTCAAAGCCAAGACAGACAAGGGCCGAAGGAGAGCCAATGAAACTTTTTCTTCCTACATTCGTCACTTGAGTTATTAATTTGCTGCTTCTCCGGACCACAACTTATGATCAAGATATGAGAACTCATGTTCTGCAAGTAGGTAACAGAAACCTAATTACTTAAAACTAAGGACCCCCCCAAGTGGTTTCTTAAGAGGGAGGGAGGGAGGGGGGGGGGGGAGGGAGGGAGGGAGGAGGGAGGGAGGGAGGGAGGGAGGGAGGGAGGGAGGGAGGGAGGGGGAGGGAGGGAGGGAGGGAGGGAGGAACAGAGAGAGAGAGAGAGAGAGAGAGAGAGAGAGAGAGAGAGAGAGAGAGAGAGAGAGAGAGAGAGAGAGAGAGAGAGAGAGAGAGAGAGACAGAGAGACAGAGAGAGAGACAGAGAGAGACAGAGAGAGAGAGAGAGAGAGAGAGAGAGAGAGAGAGAGAGAGAGAGAGAGAGAGAGAGAGAGAGAGAGAGACAGACAGAGAAAGGCACAGAGAGACAGACAGACAGACAGACAGACAGACAGACAGACAGACAGACAGACAGACAGACAGACAGACAGACAGACAGACAGACAGAGAGAGAGAGAGAGAGAGAGAGATATATTTTGGAAGAGAGTGACAATTGACAATTATGTACTACTAGTAACATTGGCTGATAAATGTAGAAATACATGCACAATGAAGTAGGATAGAATTCCCTGGCAGAGACTGATATACTAATGCAAGAATGCCAATTAGGTAGAAAAGTCTTCAAGTTCACGCAAATATAATATATACCAACACATATCTATCACAGACAAAAAATGCTTTTTTCACCTATACTATATTCCTTCTGCTTCAACATAAAGTTATGGCCCCATCAAATAGGGCATTGCCCAGACAGCAGATGCTAACAGTTATGACAAATCTTCATTGAGGTACAAAACTGTGACCATGCATGGGTAAAAAAAGGGTAAAGTTTTTTTTTAAGTTAAAGAAGGCAATGTGAGATTTTACAGTAACTAAATTATTCATATTTTACAACAGATTTTGCACAAAATGCATGTTTATTGCATACATGATCTTTAATTTCTGTGTGAAGCTGCACACTACATTACATATCCTGCTGATGATTTTGCTGGCAGTGTACTTGTAAAGTGTCCCAGCAACTTTAACCTTGTTTATCATACATGGTCACAATTTACCACGAAGAAAATTACATTTTATTTCTTAATTTTTTTACTACTCGCAGGGAATCATATTTACTCATGCCAAAAAATAAACATTTAAACTTTTATTTCATTAAGTAGAAAAAAAATTATTGTGAGAAACTCACCTTGAGACATTTGTAGTCCTGACATTCTTGATTGGGAAAGTTCTTTTGTATCAATTCATTGAAAGGGAAAAAAATCAACATGCATAAGGATCAGTCCACTGCTAATTCAGAGTCTGCCAACAACAGACAAACTTTTTCAGTTCAAGGACCACCATAGGTCATGACCAATCCTCAGACTCAAACTTTTCTCTAGGATTGACACCTCTTCTCCAGAAATCAGGCAGTACTGACTCTTGACAAACTGATCAGCATGAGCAAATATGATGCTGTAAAAAAACTGACAGGAGCTTTATTTTCTTATCTCTTTTCTCCTTAGAAATTTTACATGGAGCTTAAGAAAAAAAGAGGACTGACTGATAGCAGATAGGCTCACTATCAAAATGCTGCAAGGCTCCATTCAACTTTCTTACAAAGGTAAGTACAAGTTCTTTTTTGTTCTTCCATCAAATACACACAAATTTATCAATCTCTTCCCACAATATTATATCAATACAGGTGCACTCATGCTCATTGCTCACATCATGTTGTATGCATTTTCAGCACCGTGTGTGTGTGTGTGTGTGCATGCGCGTGCTTGTGCACTTGCATGTATGTGTGTGCACTAGTGCATGTATTTTTAAGTCGCAACTGTAGACTCATGTTTCGACTGGCTTTTGCTTGATCGTAGGTTTTTTCTCATGATCATGTATGGTATTATATCTATTCACAAGTCTGTAAGTTGGATTATGTGTTGTATTATGTGGGTAAGCTTGTTGATGAATGTCTGCGTGGGAATGTGGTTATGTCAGCGCATTGAGTTGCAGAAGTGCGCTATACAAATGCTATTCATTATTATTTATTATTATTATGTGTGTGTGTGTGTGTGTGTGTGAGAGAGAGAGAGAGAGAGAGAGAGAGAGAGAGAGAGAGAGAGAGAGAGAGAGAGAGAGAGAGAGAGAGAGAGAGAGAGAGAGAGGGGGGGGGAGACAGAGAGAGAGAGAGAGAGAGAGACAAAGAGAGAAAGAGAGAGACAAAGAGAGGAGAGAGAGAGAGAGAGAGAGAGAGAGAGAGAGAGAGAGAGAGAGAGAGAGAGAGAGAGAGAGAGAGAGAGAGAGAGAGAGAGAGAGAGAGAAAGAGAGAGAGAGAGAGAGAGAGAGAGAGAGAGAGAGAGAGAGAGAGAGAGAGAGAGAGAGAGAGAGAGAGAGAGAGAGAGAGAGAGAGAGAGAGAGAGAGAGAGAGAGAGAGAGAGAGAGAGAGACCGACAGACGCAGAGACAGACAGGCAGGCAGACAGACAGACAGACAGACAGACAGACAGACACACACACACACACACACACAGACACAGACAAACACACACACACACACACACACACACAAGGCAGAGAGAAACTAACACTTGGATTCTGGGGTATCATGACACAAAATCAAAAACTAACTCATAAGCAAGCTAGAAAAAGCCACACTAAACCAAAATCTTGACTGCTAGGTTAGTAAAACAATCCATCACTTATTAGTGGGACTGTAGACCAGAAAACTTAACTGCATAACTATGATCACAGTAAACTTTTGTCATGGTAGTTTTTGCAGTTCAGCCCCAAGACATGACCTTCTATTTGTCGACAGCAATAATTTCATAAACACTTTCACTCTTAACAATGTGCATATTCAACCACATGCAAAGGACCTAAGAGAAAAAAATTGGACCTATGGACTGTTTTCAAACTCATGAAGACAAATATTGAATATGTGACCCTCCATCCCAATTTTTAGATTTTATTGCCATCAGATAGTACTATGAATTAGCTTCAAAATGATACCAATATTATCTGATTTATCATGATATGTGCAGTGCTTGCTGTTTTATAAGCACTTGAAGAAAAGGCAACAAAAAGTGGGGATTTTGATAAAATGGCACTTGAACTTTGTGCATCTTTGTGCGTAGCAATCACCCAATTGTGATTAAGCTATATCCTACAAATGGAAAGAAAACCTTTAAAAAGCTAACAGAATTCTCACTGACATGGGCAGAAAGAATTCCTTATGATATTCATACAAAAATAGAATGCCGATCCACTCTGGAAATGCCATGGCAGTCAACTGAAGAGGAGGGATATTACGCAATCAAATCGATTTTTAATGCAAGGAAGATGACAGCATTTTCGTTTAAGTGTCAAAAACAACGATTTGGAGGTGTAGTTGAAGTCTGAAATCCTCACAGTGTATGTAGCAATGGTTCTGCTTGCTGAGTACACAAAAATCTCAAAATCCACCGGATGATCCCCTTTGATGAAAATCCAGCTGTCTGTATCTTGATTTGATCTAAGTATCAGACCGGCTCATTCAGGGATGGAGGGTCACATATATCCCTCTGCTATATATGTACTGGTCAGCACAGAGAGTACGCAATACTGCATTTTGATAAAAAGATAAAAGAGTCCAGTCACATTAGTCATGAATGAATGCATATACCATGTCTTTGACAGCTCTGATGCCAATACAGACCAACAGGCCAGTAGTGCCACTACATGTATAGTCATCACTGTTTTTTCCTTTCTTCCTCTCCTTGGCCAACGCACCAAAGAGCACCACTTCAGCCACACAAAATATTATAGACTAAGAACATTGCACATGGATCAGGCTAGCCCATTCCTGTCATTTGCTGATGTGAGCATATAATGATTTGTGCCATACTGACTGTTTGAAACATGTGTATGTCCAAGATCACGTGCTCAGCTTGACATGCATTTCCTCCACAAATAATAATAATAATAATAATAATACAGGCTATTTCTACGCACATACCTTCCCTAATAGGCAAGCTCATGGCGTTTACAATGAGAAAGTCTACACTCATACAAAGCATTCTAACACTCGCACACTGTACAGTTGAAATAAAAGAAAAATTAAATACAATACAATTAATTAAGTAGCAGGCAATAAACAAAGCACGAAACATAAAAGAGGTGCCTTGTGAAGCACTTCACTGCTCATCAGGAAAGGCTGACCGGAACAGGTGTGTCTTGAGGGAGGTTTTGAACTGGGATATGGAATCAGAGTGACGGACAGGGAAAGGTAGGCTATTCCACGTTACAGGGCCGATGAGACCTGATCAGAGGATTTAGGACTACTGAGCGCGATCTCCAGCTGAAATGGACAACACCTGGAGACTTGTATTCTGGGCTGGAATTCGGCTTCGTGTAAATTCACATTTCACCCTTGACAACACAGCAAGCCAGCACAAGCATTCTCACCATCCTGACATTAGCACAGCTGCTCCAGTAAATTGCCAGATTCTTACCAGTGGGGCCTCGGAGGAAGCCTTGGGAGGGTCCAGGCATGCTGGATGGGAGGCCAAGGCTGGACCCTGGACCAAGCATTCCGTGCCTGGCTTGAGGATCCTCCTGGCCCATCGAGGTGCGGGATCCACTGTGTAGCACCATGGGATAGAGGGAGTTGTCCAGGGATGGATCTCCTGGTGGCCTCCCTGGCTCTGACAGGAGGGAAGGGTTGTGGAAAGAAGGCACATTACTGCTGCTACTGCCTCCTCCCATATCAGCACC
This sequence comes from Theodoxus fluviatilis, assembly GCA_034096865.1. Classification (NCBI taxonomy): domain Eukaryota; kingdom Metazoa; phylum Mollusca; class Gastropoda; order Cycloneritida; family Neritidae; genus Theodoxus; species Theodoxus fluviatilis. The sequence goes on along the minus strand of JAWQFJ010019803.1, from coordinate 8,832 downwards.
TGCAGCACACATAGATACAATGCCAGTTATTGACCTCTTGTAAATATCCCATCACTCAGATATACATAAATATATGAATGTAATTATATTCCTCCTTGTAAACAGCTTTCTATCCATTTTAATACATATCCTGTATACGAGTCATTTACACTATAAACTAACATTCATGACATACTCCCTTTTGATACTAATTACAAAGCCTTAAATTATTCTTCCCTTTATTGTTGGAGCATCCAACATTTTTCTTCATAAAACTCTTACACGTACCCATGGCAACGTGAAATGATCTGTTACCCACTGACTCCTTAGTCAAAGTCACTGCCGATATGAGTTTTCAAGATTACTAACAGAAAGTAAATAACCTCTTCCTTTTGTTACCTTCATCCTGTTTCATTACTGCATATAGGTAAATGCCAAGCTGAGGTTTAAACATTGATTTACTATTGAAACATGTCAGATAAAAGCAAAAGTCAGTCACTCCAAGCACACCTACCATTAGCTTGCTGGAAATGTACTGGAAGGTTCCAGTGGTAGAGGTCAGACATGGTGGCAGAGCTAGAGGCAGACTGAGACTGGTGGAAGGCAGAGCTGTCACTGGCATCCAGACACAGCCCCTGGGCAGCCTCCTCAATCTCCTGCTTTACAAGGGTAAGATCTATGTCCACAGGAATGTCATCTCTCTCTGACCCTCGATTCCTGTGAGGCCGCTTCCTGTGGGTTGGCTCTGAAGTCTCTTTTGATTCTTGGTGCAGAGTCTGAGATTCTAAAGCACTGGCATCACCTACTAGGGCTGATGATGACGATGAGGAGGAGGATGTGTCTGTGTGTGGGTGTGAAAGAGTTCTTGGTCGCTTGGGGTTGCTGGATCCGAATAGTCCCCCAGAAAGCTGGTGTGAAGGCAGCTGTCCCAGCCTAGGAACACCAACACTCTCTTGCAAGGCAGTGGATGTGTGTCCATGTTCCTGAAGGGAAGGTATACTAAATGAATGAGAGAAGTGCCTGTCTGAGACCTCACTGAATGTCACAGATTGCAATGGAGGCAGGGCCTCTGACACAGGCTGTCTCTTCTCCGCACCAAAAGTGTTTGTAGAGGAATGCAAGCAGGGGGAAGGGGGACGGGGGCTGGACTTAGGGCTGATGGGCTCAGGTTCCACTGAGAGTTCCTCCTGCTGCATCAGAGGCACATCCGACTCTGGGGCACTGAATGCATGTGGGGCATCAGGACCAGGACTGTCCCTGAACGTGTCCTCTGTGCCACAGGCAGCATCTGATGTGGGCTTTGGTTTCTTTGGAACCTCTGCATGGAAACTCTTGCTCACAAATTTCAAAGAGGACTCTCTTGGATTCCTGCATACTTTTTCATTCAGTATGTAGTCAAATTCCTCTGCACTGTCCACACTCACCACCAGGTGGCCTCTAACCTCCACCTTCGCAAGGAAGTCTACATGTCCATGGCAGACTGCCTGAATGGACTTCACCAGAGAAGTCATGAAATGTACTGGAGAGCTGTCACCCATTTTGACTAGCACTGGGATCCCTTTTGTAGCTACGATCTGGAAAAAACAAAAATATTAAAATCAAAATGAACATTAAAATCTATGCAGGGGTGTTCAAATCCGCTCGCCCGAGGCGAGTTAAAATTGCGTCGGGCTAGTTAAAACTGCAGAGTCACTCGCCCGATGGGCGAGTAAAAACATTGGAGCACTTTGATTCTATTTGCAATTGTCTGTGACTGGATAGCAACAGTCATATTGTCTGCCGCTGCATCTGCCATGTTTTTCGTCTCGCTCGAGTGTTCCGGCGTCGCTCGCAACGAGCTAAAAATAGATTTCAGCGTCCTCAACTCGTGCTTGATGGATGCGTTCTTCGTGCATACTAGCGACGTGAATAAACCACCCCCAGAAAAGAAGCAAAAGCTGGATTGTTTTTTATGACTACTCATTATTGTACAGTTTATAGTCTCCTACCTGGTGAGATTCTAGAGTGAATTTTGTTTTGTTAATCTGAATTTATGGTTAAAGTCAGTTCTGAATATAATTCTTTATTGTTGCTATGAATAACAAGTTTTGATGTTTTCTTGATTCATTTATTTTTCAGTTTTCTAGCCAGGTTTTAAAGTTGGACAATGATTTGTTGATTTCAAGCTGTGCAAAATACATAGCATATCATCTTCAATAAAGTCATGTTGTGTTGGTGTGTTTAGAAAATGCATTCAGTTTTTCATTATTTGTGTATGGAAGGCGGGCTGGTAAAAAAAAAGTTTCGGGCTAGTAACTTTTGTGTCCAACTAGACCGGCAGGCTAGTAAGCAGAAATAATTTTAAACACCCCTGCTATGATAGCATACGTACACAATTCAGTCAACTTTTACTGTCACTGTGAATACCATCTAATAAAAAAAAGAGAAGGGGAAGAAAAAGGAAGTACAAGAAAGCGATCCAAGAGGAGGATTGACAGAAAGGGGATAAGTAGAGAGAGATGTTAGAGGAAGAGCAGGAAGAGGGAATGCAGGAACAGGAGACACAGGAAGAGGAACAGCAGGAAGAGGAGATGGGAGAGAAGAAGAAAGGGTAGAGGTTGGAACAGGAGAAACAGCACTAAGAAAAAGCATAAAGAGTAGGGAGAAGAGAAGAAGGAAGGGGAGAACTCCGAGAAGCAGGAAGAGGGAAAACTGAGAGAAAATACAGGAAGAGAAGAAGAGAAGAAGAAAGATGTGAAGAGGCCAAATAGGGAGCAACAAATTACAACGAGGAAAAGCTTCCACAATTATCAACAACTTTTTCTCCAAAACATTGGCATTCTTGTGTGTGCGTAAAATTACCTGACTGACGCAATCTCTGCTGCCTGCATTATTGCAGTATTGTAATAAGTGTGGCAAACAGCATTTAATTTAAAGAAAATGCAACGCCTAATACAAGGCAAATAATCTTGACTACATCTCAGTGACTATCACAACTGATCCAATGTAACCCACTCAGCATTCAGATCTCTTAACTTTTCCAATTTTACTTAGTTACTACATCTCCCAACTGAAGCTTTGTCTTTTTGTCCATCACAGGGTTTCAGCTCTGTGTTAGAAACTTTCTTTTCGGGGGGGGGGGGGGGGGGGGGGGGGGGGGGAGTTGTGGTTATTGGGGGTAAGGTAACATAGCAACAGCAACAAATAGTGTTGGTAGGTTGGCAAGAGCTTTTTAAAATTTATTTTTTGTGTTTTTTTAGAAGCCAGGCTGAACATAAACCAAACTTTCTTTCACTAATATCATTTTTTAAAACTTAATTAGTGGATTCCTTGAGTGCTCATAGAGCAGAGAAGATGGGGGAGCCAGCAGTTCACTGTTTGCTGTCAATTTCTTTCCTTTTTTTTTTACTTGATCCCCCAAAAAGTTCAGGGTAGGCAGAAATACATTGGGTCAGTCAGGTTACTGAAACTGCAACATTTTACACTGTGGTTTTTTTCCTTCTGATTTTCAGGGCAGACTGAGCAAAGAGGGAGAGTGACTCATGACAGCTGGGAAAGACAGGGTGAGGTTCTTTGGGATCCACAATATTAGGCCTGCAAGGCCAAAAACAGTGACACAAAAAATGACTGGTGTCTATAATTGGCAGTGTAGACAGAATCTGTCAAGAACCTAAGCAGCTCTGGTCAGAGCACTAGCATCTCACCGTGAGGTTGCCAGTTTGGCCCCTGTCTGATATCTGACACTTTATGTCTACAGACTTATCACTCCATGATAGGTACCTTCTAACCTAGCAATCATAGAGGATCAAACCCATGGTTTACTTTTTTCATTCTTCAGGTATATCTAGAGATCCTAATGCAAGAAAATCAAAGGTGGATGTTACTATTTTTTTAGATGGAACAGAAAGGGATCTCAGCACTACCTGCTCCATTCTTGAAAGCTTTGGAGAAAAATCTGGCTTAAAAGCCAGCTATGAAAAGAACGCAATTCTAAGAATAGGTCCACTCAAAGACTATGACAGGAAAAGAGAGCATGTTAAAACACTTGGAATATTTTTCACTAATGAAACAAGCAAAATGACTGAAATAATCATGAATGAGAGATTTAAGAAAATGGTTATGCTATTACATAAATGGAAACCTCATGACTTCACCTTTTATGGTAAAATAACAGTCATTAAGATGCTAGCTTACCCTATTATACTATACCCATTGACAAATCTACCTGATCCAACCGAGAATCAACTAAAAGTAATAAACAAAGAACTGTTTAAGTTCTTGTGGAATGATAAACCTGACAGAATAGCTCGAAAAGTAATGTGTCAAAAGATAGAAAAGGTGGTTTGAAAATGATAGATGTTCAAAGCTTTCAATCAGCAGTTAAAGCAAACTGGATAAAATGCTACACCAACTCTAACAATCAAGGAGAATGGAAAACAACATTTAGACATTATCTCAGTAAGATTGGGAAAGAAAATTTCTTAAATTCAACATTGAATGAAAAACACCTCAAGCTGTACAGCCCTCAAAACACTTTCTTTTATGATGTAATGAAGCACTGGAATAAGGTTGTTGGGACAGAAAATCCTGCTGACAATATACTAGAACAATCCTTGTGGTATAATTCAAATATATGTCATTGCAGGGTACCAGTCAAGTCCAAAAAATGGGCTGACAAGGGTATCTTGCAGGTGAAACATATTGTTAAAAACAATGATCTAGTCAGTTTTTTCAATCTGAAGACAAAGTTCAAATTGGATGCAGAAGATATCTTTACTTATCAAACAATAAAAAAGTCTATTCCACAGGAATGGATGCAAAAAATAAAAAACAACCAATGTCAAAGTCAGTGTGAGAGAATTAGTGAAAGAATAAATAGGGTATCAAAATGTACTAACTTCTTTTACTCAGTTCTAATTGACAACATGGACATAGACATTCATTCCCCCAAAAGTGGGAAAAATCATTCGAGGGCAATAACATTGATTGGGAAAGCATTTATACTCTGCCAAAGCAATGCACAATAGACACTCAGCTAAGGACCTTTCAGTTCAAATTCTTACACCGGATTACATCAACAAACACCTTCCTTCTACATATAGGAAAATCATCATCATCACTTTGTGGATTTTGCTGGTGTTGTATTGAAACACAGGAACATATATTCTGGGAATGTCAAGTAATACAAGATTTCTGGTGCAAACTACAGCAATATCTAGAAAGCAGAAAGGCAACATTCTCCAAATGTAAATATTCCATATTCTTTGGTGACAAGCTCGCTCCTCCTATTGTAAATCTTATCTTAATATTAGCCAAAAAATATATTCATCAAGCTAAGTGTCGAAATTATGAAATAGCGTTTGACTCCTTTAGGCAAGTCCTTCAGTATACAAATAGAATTGAGGAAAGAGTTGCTTTCAGAAATGAAATATTGGAACAGCTTCAGAGCAAGTGGTCACCAGTCCTACCAATACAAATAAAGACGCATAAACTTAACAAGAAATGGTCCTTTGCCCAACACCTCTTGAACTCCCCCCCCCCCCCCCCCCCCCCCCCCCCCCCCCCCCCCCCCCCATTTCCAGATCTCATCTCTCATGCTCATCACCCCCCACAATAACTACAGCATGTAATTTTATGTACAATTCTTCAGGTTCTTTATCCTTTTTTCTTTTAATTTTTTTATTATTACTATTTGTTTATTAATTGTTATGATTAATATTTTATATTATTATTATTATTATTATTAATTGTTAATTATTTATTATTTATTGTCATTTATTAATTGTGTATTATTTATTATTATTTATTAATTATTTATTTTATATATATAATTTTTTACTGTTGTGAAAAGTTTTGGTCAGATGCATGTGTATACTCCCCTTTTTGAATAAAGATTTTTTTTTAAATCAAAGGTGTGCACATGCTTGTGTGTCTACCGTTCTTGATGTTATAGGCCTTACCATATGGCCTGTTAGATTATGTAGGCTATGTAAGGCCATTTACCATGAAAGTAATGAGAGCTGATTCGAGGAAGAGCAAGCAAGTCTCCAAGTCCCAAGTTATTCACCTTCTACAAGTCTTGTAGGGAGATGCCGTGGATCTATTCTTACCTCCAACACAATGGGATATAGGCCTACTCAAAATAAGACACATACACAAAAAGTTATTCTTAAATAGGATACCAAGAAACAATTACTGAAAATTTTTCTTTTATTGCATTATCATGATCTCTTGTATAGCATTAACATTTTCAAAGAAGCTTTTGATGCTGAACAGCACTGACTATTTCAATAAACATGGGTTGTCCCTTCATTTTCATGATTCTTGATTCATAGTATCTTGTTGTCCAAAATGTAGATTCTACTGGATTACAGCCTTAAATAATTAAAACTTATAATTTACAGATTTTATATATTTATCATTTTATGAAAGAAAATAGATGAAAAATAAAATTACATTAGACTGAGAGATTCATTTGTCCATTAAAGTGTGGATAATAAATATTACACCATACACAAATATCATTTCAAGACAAATATGATGATTAAAGCTAGAAAGGAGCTAAACCCTGCCTTAACTCACTGGAGTCGTGGCTAAATATTGTGATTGTTCTCCAGAATCGTAAGTTTTTCATGCATTTTCAAACATATAATAACAAGAAGGGCAAAGCCCATACAACTCACATGCTTGACCTTTATATGACCTTGACCTTCAGGTGACCTTCAAGGTCGAGGTCAAACAACTAAACCTACCAATGACATCATACACTAAGAAATGCTTTACACATTTTTCCTACCAAAATACATGTGACCTTGACCCAAGGTCATCCAAGGTCATGCAACACAAAGCTGTTAATTCAAGACATAGGAAGCACAATGGTGCTTATTGGCACTTTCTACCATGAGATATAGTCACTTTTAGTGGTTCACTACCCCATTTTGGTCACATTTCATAAGGGTCAAAGTGACCTTGACCTTGATGATATGTGAACAAATGTGTCTCATGATGAAAGTATAACATGTGCCCCACATAATTATTAAGTTTGAAACAGTTATCTTCCATAGATCAGGGTCAAGGTCACTTCAAAATATGTATACAATCCAACTTTGAAGAGCTCCTGTGACCTTGACCTTGAAGCAAGGTCAACCAAACTGGTATCAAAAGATAGGGCTTGCTTTGACCTATATACCACTTGTAGCTAAGGTCGCCATTCTCAATAACGTGGGAGAAAATTGGGAAAATGTGAAAAATGACTGTTTTTGAGACAACATTTATGGCTCCTGTGACCTTGACCTTGAAGCAAGGTCAAGTCACTATGTATGTTTTTTGAGGCCTTGTCATCATACACCATCATGCCACATTTGGTGTTGATAGACTTAATAGTCTCCGAGAAAAATCCAACGTTTAAGTTTTTTACGGACGGACGGACGGACGCCCGGACGGACGGACGGACGACACGGCTCAGTACATAGACTCACTTTTGCTTTGCATGTGAGTCAAAAATACAAAGGCATAAGATAACAAGACAAATTATATCTCAAATGAAAGCTCTTTATTTACTCTTTACATCCAAAGAATGATCTAAGTGACTAAAAGTGCTAAGGCAAAAAAAAAACAAACAAGAAGGGCAAAGCCCATATGACTCACATGCTTGACCTTGACCTTTATATGACCTTGACCTTCAGGTGACCTTCAAGGTCAAGGTCAAACAACTAAACCTACCAATGACATCATACACAAAGAAATGCTTTACACATTTTTCCTACCAAAATACATGTGACCTTGACCCAAGGTCAAGGTCATCCAAGGTCATGCAACACAAAGCTGTTAATTCAAGACATAGGAAGCACAATGGTGCTTATTGGCACTTTCTACCATGAGATATAGTCACTTTTAGTGGTTCACTACCCCATTTTGGTCACATTTCATAAGGGTCAAAGTGACCTTGACCTTGATGATATGTGAACAAATGTGTCTCATGATAAAAGTATAACATGTGCCCCACATAATTATTAAGTTTGAAACAGTTATCTTCCATAGTTCAGGGTCAAGGTCACTTCAAAATATGTATACAATCCAACTTTGAAGAGCTCCTGTGACCTTGACCTTGAAGCAAGGTCAACCAAACTGGTATCAAAAGATAGGGCTTGCTTTGACCTATATACCACTTGTAGCTAAGGTCGCCATTCTCAATAACGTGGGAGAAAATTGGGAAAATGTGAAAAATGACTGTTTTTGAGACCACATTTATGGCTCCTGTGACCTTGACCTTGAAGCAAGGTCAAGTCACTATGTATGTTTTTTGAGGCCTTGTCATCATACACCATCATGCCACATTTGGTGTTGATAGACTTAATAGTCTCCGAGAAAAATCCAACGTTTAAGTTTTTTTACGCCCGGACGGACGGACGCCCGGACGGACGGACGGACGGACGGACGGACGGACGAAACGGCTCAGTACATAGACTCACTTTTGCTTCGCATGCGAGTCAAAAATGGTGTGGTTAAGGTAACATAGCCAAAAGAAATAGGGTAGGTAGGTCGGCAATAACTTTTTTTTTTTAATAAACTTTTTATTTCTCGTGGAAACCAAATTAAACCTACTCGACTTGGAAATAAGTGTGCGAACAGACAGCGGATATTCCCTTTGAACAATTTTGACTTAACTTCTCTTGGAATTATGTAAAGAAAAGCATTGACTTACCAGTGAAGATATGGCCAGACCTGGGTACCCCAAATTTTGCCTCAGCGTACTCACTGGTTCAGATATGCGTATTTTTTAAAAACTGTGCGTATTTTTTGCGCGGACCGACAATTTCAAAAATGCAGCTTTTGATTTGCAAACAAAGAGGCAATGCAAGTGAAGAGTTATCT